>ML284152.1:2620-34255 GCA_005239495.1 Nicotiana undulata
AAGTCTCGTCTAGCTTCGTCACTACTTCGGCCGGGGTTAGGCTTGGAACTTACTTAGTACATGGGTTGTACTGATACTACACTGCACTTCCTTGTGTTGTGAAGACCCTGCTACCGGACCCCGTGGAGCGTTCTGAGGGAGATACCTTCAGTCCACGTCAGAGTTTCGAGGTATACACTGGCGTCCGTGGATCCCGAGGCTTCTTTCCTTTACCGCTTCATTGTCTTTCTCCTTTATTTCCAAGACAGTGTTGTACTTTCATTCCAGACTTGTATTTAGTATTCTAGTAGTTAGTCCGTGAGATTGTGACACCTCTGTTTTGGGAGCTTACGTTTTTTTTTTTACGTTTGTTATGTTCTTATTTTTCCGCGTTTAAAGTTTCGTTATTTTTATTAGCAATGCTTTAAGGATTCTGTTGGGAATATGAAAAAGAGAAAAGCATGCTTTCGATTTTCGGTTAAACGGTTGTCCCACTATTATCTCAGTATGTGAGGAAAATTGGTTGAAGTTGATGAGTTAGCGTTTTATTCCGTATTAAATGATTTTATATTGCTATTGCAAGTTATACGTTGGCTGGCCTAGCGGGTTCAACATTAGGCCTCTCTCTTCGTCCTCTCTAAAAATTACAGAACTTTTTTGTACACACTCGTGATAATCCTGGCATTCTATGTCAATTAGATTTCGATTTTTGAGTTAATTGACAAAAAGAGGTTAAGGAACCACAATAAAATTTGGCGCATCAGTCCAAAAACTATCAGATGTGGCCTAAAACTATCAGATCTTGCCTAGAAGAGCATCTCCGACGACCTCATCTCATGTTTCTTATTTCTCTTAGTTTTTGTTTCATCCTTTGCTACTAGTGAAGCCCAGATTTGAATGCCAAAACCTCGTCGGAAAAATTCAACACCAGCAACCACCGAAAACTGTAATGTGGTGATGGACAGAAGGTGTTTTCTAGTGTAAATTTGTATATGTAGTGTTTATACACACTTATACAATATTGTACAAACATGTATAAGTTTGTGTATATGGGTACAATGTTGTATAAATTAGTTGTATAGGTAGTTATACATAATGTGGTGATGGGAGAAGGTGTCTTCTAGTATAAATTTGTATAGGTAGAGTTTATATACACTTATACAGTATTGTATAAACATGTATAATTGTGTATATGCGTACAATGTTATATAAATTAGATATATTTTTAATGTATAAGCGTGTATATACATTGTACATGTATAATAGGCATCCATGGATGTTTGAAACTTTCTTCTTTTTTTCTTCTTTGTCTTATTTTTCTGATATACATTATTAGAGATTGTATATACAAAGTTATACATCATTATACATATAATGCACATGTATAGTTAAATCTAAAATTAAAATTCTATATGTTCAATCTATGTATAAATCAACTTTTCTTGTTGATTTATTTGCAAAGATGAACATCCAATAGTTTTTTCATTTTTTATTTTGTATTTATGCTATTTGAACTTGGAAAAGAAGAAAATTTGAGATTTTCAAGTTGCATTATATATGAATTCGAATTTTGTGTAGCTGGAATAGGAATACATAGAAACTTGGAGAAGAAGAATAAAAAATCACCGAATTTTCGTGCTTGAAGATATGCAAAATAAAACAAATGCTTATTTTTTAAACGTTGGCCTATTGTTAATGGGCTACAGATTTGCAAAGTTGTAACTGAGTTATTCTGCTGCAATGTATATAGGTGGACTGTATTTTTATGTAATTCTTCCTTAAAAGATGGTTGTTTTTGCTGATGTGGCAATTCCTTTTTAACTCAATCGTTTAAAAATAAAAAAATCATTCATTAAAACCATTTTATTTACCCGGCCTATGACCCAACTCGCCATACTTTATTAATAACACAACAGAACGCAATCAATTAAACAAAATAAACTTTCTGAGCAGTACTAAAAATTCATAATTAATATATAATCATAAAAACAAAGTCATACACTCAAAATCTCAATGGTTACCTTACAAAAGAGGGGAAATTAAAACCAAGTAGAATATGGCATGAGAAAATTCTAATATAATGATGACGGGGGATCCCAACTATGTTGTTTTAGTTTTTTTCCTTGAAATTCCCTTGTATAAATTTTTATGCCATCCCTGAATATGGTAGACACTTTACAATTATAAACTTATATAAACTTACAATTATAATCCGGGACAGAGTGGGAGTAGCCTCCGTGGAGGACAAGATGCGGGAGTCGCGGTTGAGATGGTTCGATCACGTTAGGAGAAGAAGCATTGATGCCCCTGTCAGGAGGTGTGAGAGGTTGGTCAGAGAGAGTTTGAGAAGGGGTCGAAGTAGGCCTAAGAAGTACTGGGGAGAAGTGATTAGGCAGGACTTGACGCTGCTTCAGCTCACTGAGGACATAACACTTGATATGAGGGTGTGGAGGTCGAGGATTAAGGTAGAAGGTTAGTAGGTAGTTTATAGTGGTCACTGATAGGCTTAGTAGCATGCATTTCCCTTCATATTCTTAGATTTTTATTATGGTATGTGGTTTTATTTGCCTTAGGTATTGTATTCTCTGTTGCTATTATTGGATTTTTTTTCTTTCTTTTGTCCCATCCTGAGCCGAGGGTCTATTGGAAACAGCCTCTCTACCTGCATTAGGTAGGGGTAAGGTCTGCGTACAGACTACTCTCCCCAGACCCCACATGTTGGGATCAAACTGAATTTATTGTTATTGTTGTAAACTTATAATTGAGAAAATAGTACTCCCTCCTGTCCAAAATAAGTGATTTTTTGTCTATTTTCACGCATATTAAGAAATTCACCTTTTAGCATTAATTAGCAATGAAATTGACCATATTAACCTTTAATATCCCACTTAAATACTCCTAACACATATTCCAATACTATTTACTCCAAGGGCAATGTAGGAAAAAAAAATCATTCTTGAATTCCGAAAAAATCACTTATTTTGGATCACAAGAAAAAAGCTAGAAAATCACTTATTTTGGACCGGAGGGAATAGTGAATAAGATATAAAAGCACTATCTAGAAAAAGGAAAGAACATATAAAACCTAAAAGATTAAAAGGAGAGGGAAAATTATATTGATCCCTTGATCTTGTCTTTTCGTAGAGATTCTCATAATTATTTGTCTAATACTTTTTTGTTGTTTTGTTTTGAGGAGGATTCATTATCTGTTCTTTTCTCTTTTTTCTTTTTTTTCTTTCTTCTTCTTCTCATTTTGATAGAAAGGTTTCATTTCTTTTTCCTTCTTTATTTATTTTTTGTTTTTGTCACGATCCCAAATCTAAACTAGTCGGGAAGGCGCCTATCGTAAAACTAGGCCAACCAAATTAATACTCAAAACGTAAATAATATTTTATTTATATCATTACTGAACTGATAATCCATAAAGGTTTCGTTTAATCATTTTTAAAACAGATAAAGTTACGCCGAATGTTAAATACGACCCCAAGATCCCGGAGTCACTGGTCATGAACATCTATCAAAAATATACAAGTCTGGAACATAAGCTTGATAATAATAAGAGGAAGAAAGCAGGGTTGCGGACGTGTGCAGCTGCCTCGCAAATCTCCGAGAAATCCCTGAGGCAGGTAAACAACTCACTCTGCCCTAGCACCTGAATCTGCCCACAAGGTGCAGGGAGTAATGTAAGTATTCTACCTCAGTAGTATTGAAAGTAAATAATGTCTGAGAACTACAAAACGCATAAAACAAGTCATCAATTCGCAATAAATACAAATCTTCTTTCAAAATCACATATACGATCATTTGAACACTTGAAGGTCGATTTCAGTAAAATTCCCTTAAAATGTACTTTGCAACAGTTTTCATAGAAATCAAGATAATTTAGTATAGAAATTATAAATAGCTTCTCGAGCAAAAACATGTATCATAAACCGCCCCTCGGGCATATCATCACTCAGAATCAGACGCTCAGCATGCCTCACAATCACTCGGTATCAGCCCCTAGGACAACCTCACAGTCACTCATGCCTCCTAATCACTCGTCACTCGGCACTCTGCACTCTCACTCAGTAGGCACCTGCGCTCACTAGGGGTGTACAGACTCCGGAGGGGCTCCTTCAGCCAAAGCGCTATGACAAGTCAAATCATGGCATCAATCACTCTGGAACTCGGCCTATCAATAGCATGCTGCGGCGTGCAGCCCGATCCCATATCATATCCTCACAAATCAGGCTCTCGGCCTCACTCAGTCATCATAAACAGTGTAACATGTTGCGGCGCACAGCCCGACCCCATAATATCCACACACAATTGGCCTTCGGCCTCACTCAGTCAGAAACTCTCAAAAAGCCACTCGGGCTATCAGTAAAATGGGGTACTCGACCCAAAATATCATTTTTTATATCTCAAAATAAAGACTCAGTTTCGAAATCAATTAAACATCATATGACTGAGTGTAAATCATAAGTCAACACAGTGAGGAATAGCGGTAAAAGCCCCTAAGGGGTCCAAACACATGGAACGAGGCTCAAATACGGCCTTCAGCCCAAAACATAGTACAAATCTTTAAAACATGAAGTATCATATGATTTATAATCAAATATGCAACTTAATAGTTGCTACGGGATAGACCAAGTCACAATCTCCCAACCGTGTACGCCACACACTCGCCATCTAGCATGTGCGTGACTCCAAAACAGTGATACAATGTGAAGTCCGGAGTTTCATAACTTCAGGACAAGATTTGCAGTCATTGTTTACCTCAAACCAGATGAAAATCCACTTTGCGCAGCCTTTGCCCCTCGACTCGGCCTCAACACGCCCCGAATCAATTCAAAAACAGATTCATATCATCAAAATACGCTAAAGGAACAAAGCCCACTCGAAAATAACCAATGTGTATCAAAAATTCCGAAATTGGCCAAACCTGACCCCCGGGTCCACGTCTCGGAATCCGACAAGAATCAAAAAATCCGACAACCCATTCAACCACGAGTACAACCATACAAAAATTACTAAATTCCGATAACAATTCGGCCTCCAAACCTTCAAATCTTATTTTCAAATCCCTAGGTCCAAATCACCAATTTACACCTCAAAAATATGTAATCTAGTCGGATTATTCGATTATAATTCAATATTATGGAGTAGAAATGATCACAAGTGACTTACCTCAAGATTTTCCATGACTTCTTGCTAAAAAATCGCCTCAAGCCGCGTTCTTTTTGTCCAAAAATGTGGAAATGGGCTAAAAAAACAAGACAGCTTAATAAACCACGATTCTAGTCGCTAAAATCCCCATTACCGTCGCTAAAAGTGCCAGATCTGGTCGCTAAAGGTGCTACCAGATCCTGTTGCACCAGCAATATTTATTTTCACTAAAAAGGCTCTAACTCCACCATACGAACTCGTAATTCGATGATTCTTGTTAATATGAGTCACAAATAATAATACGAACATAATCCTTCAATCGAAACTCAATTCGGAGCTCATTTGCTCAGTGTGACACCCATTTCGCTCGTTAAATAATTAACTCATGATTCGCGTCAAAAACCTAATCGCGACTTGATGAAATTGGACCAAACCTTCCAGATCACTCCTATAATTCATTATCAAAATCTCGGAAATCTCGAAATCAAATTTCGATCTCTAGAACTAAAAATGGACCTTTAGTCATTACATGTTTATGCTCAAAATGCCAAAATCTTCCAAAAACTCTTCCAAAACTTATCTGAGCCTCAAGGGACCCCAACCAAGTATACTAACAAGTCCCATAATATGACACAAACTTAGTCGATGACTCAAATTACATCAAACAATGCTAAAACCGTGAATCACACCCCAATTCAAACTTAATGAAACTAAGAACTTCCAACTTCTATATTCGATGTCGAAACCTATCAAATCAAGTCAAATTGACCTCAAATTTTGCACACAAGTCATAAATGACACTACGAACCTATTTCAACTTCCCATTCTGACTCCGATATCAAAATTTCCACTGCCGACTAAGAAACACCAGATTTCCAATTTTGCCAATTCAATCCTAATTCTACCACGGACCTCCAAATCATATTCCGGACGCGCTCCCAAGTCCAAAATCACCTAACGGAGCTAACCAAATCATAAAATATCCAAATCCCAGATCGAATACTACAATGTCAAATTTTGGTCAAACCTTTCAAATTTAAAGCTTCAAGTTGAGAATTGTTTTTCTAAATCTATTCCGATTATCCTGAAAATCAAAGCCGACGATTTACGTAAGTCATAATACATCATACGAGACTAGACATACCCGAGAACTGGCGGGCGAAGTGCAAATGCTCAAAATGACCGATCGGGTCGTTACAATTTCCTAAATAATAAATATTGCTACCGTATCATTACAACATGTATTACGCAACATTAAAAAGAAAGCGTTGAAAACAATTCAAGAAGGAAGTGATAGCGTCTATACGGGGAGCATTGATATACCTTACATGAATTTTTGTCACTCAAATTAAAAAAAGAGATTCTAAAAACGTTAGATGTACTTAAACAGTGTAGAAAGTGCACAACTCTTAAGGTTATTGCAAAAAATATTGTATAACTAATGGATGTTTTGAGGCCTAAGGATCATAGCATGATTTTTTATTTATTATTATTAATGATAATTACAGTGTTAACGAAAAAAATATTGTTGCAGTCATGGATTCATGAAGATTAGATCTGATTTGTTGTTGGCTTATTGTGCTAAACCAATAAAATTTTAATTCAACTCAACCTTAAAAATTAAGCTGGAGATGAAAATTATTCAAGATTATATAGAGTCATCACTTCATTTCCCTAATTTGTAACAATTGAGTGTTTACAAAGGAACATATGATAAACATAGGTATCCAATAAGAATAACCAAAGTTGAGGTGACCTTTTCAATTTTGGTTACAAATTGGAATTCGTCAAATCCATGGAAAACACAACTAAAGAAAACATCCAAATCTAAAAGACAAAACTATATGCATCAAGTGTTTTCTTTACATTAAATGAATGAATTGAATATATTTTCCTATATACACACAAAATTCTATAAACAAATAAAATAAAATATTCTATTCCATGTACACAAATCTATTCTGTTAAATCTTAACGGCCATGTGACGGAGATGACGACGTTGGAACTGACGGCGACGAATGTGATGAGCTGTACGACGTCGTCCCATGCTCTGAACACCCAGTTCCATGAAATAAATCCGACAAGTAATTTTGTAAATCATCAGGGGCAAATCTGACAACTGACTTAACTCCGCCACTTCTCTGTGTTTCTCGATACTTTTCGTAAAACGTCCGGTAACCGGAAATAACTTTTTTAGCCAACGATATTTTGACTCCGTCTCGGAGATTCGGGTCGGGTATAACCCACGAACTCTGCATTCGATACGCTTCCTCAAAATCCGAATTGAATTTAATGAACCAATCTCTTGCTTCCGGCGGAGACATCGCAGCTGTAGAATTTTCCGGGAATGACGTCAGTACTTTGCTCCATCCCATTCTTTCGTAATTTGAAATGTACTGTTTTACCTTGGCTTCATGTTTTAATAACCAATCGGATCCAAGCAAAAGCTTCAGTTTTGACTTTTTGACCTTTGTAACGACGTAGTTTAAGTTGTTCGCTAAGAACAGATAGGATAATGAAACATCCTTATAGTGCTGAGCTTTGCCGTCAAGTTTACAGAGGAGCACGAGGACGAGCCATGCAAGGCGGACGGAGACAGCGGAAGACGGCGAGTCATCTTCGTCGGGAGTTGGACTGAGAAAGTAAGATTCCGGCAATGGCGATTGTATCGACAGCGGCCAATCGACGATTATTTCAGAAAACGCACCGCTGTAATCGCCGAGGAAAACGAGGTAGTTCATCACGTACCGAGTCAAAGGGTGGACACCACCGCCTGCCACTGCTTTGGATGAATCCTTCTGAATCGCCGATTCAAACTCCGAGAGCATAAACCTCGCGGCTTCGCCGAGTTTGACCAGTGACGCTACCGCCTGAGATTTCACAGCCGTCAATGAATTGAAACTGAAAATCAACTCGATTTCATCCCATAGCTCGGAAATTGAGTTGTACAAATCAAGCACACTGAACATTTTCTCTAGAGATAATTTCTTGTACTTTGCTACCATTTCTGGAAACGCAAAGAGCGTGAGTGCACTCTCTTTAGCCATTTCGCAGAAGCACGTTTCTCTGATTGCATCAGAAGCAGAGAAAACGTGATCACAGAGAATTTTTTCCCCTTGAAATAGAGTACTCACTGCTATCTTAACAGCACTTAACCAATTCTTCGTTTTCAGCTCCAGTGATGACCAATCCATTTTCTGAATTTGTGATAAAGTTAATTTTTCAACACCTAAATAATACAAGGTCTCATCAACAACTGATTTTCGATTAAGTTTATAAATCTTTACGCACTCTGCACCATAACCAGCACCAATCATACAATCAGCTATGGCTTTTAAATCCGCCATGACACGTTCAGACACTTTGTCAATCTCAGAAATTCGAGTACTTGAAACCGAAACCTCGGCCTCAATTATCTCATTAGTTTCATCATCTTCGTCGGAAACACTGGACCGGGTTGAAGCTCTAGAGGAACGAGAATTAGACACAGTTTCTGAGTCTAAGAAATAACGATTCCCAGATAAAATAGTGTACATTTCTTTTTGAAGTCTTTTCATAGCAATTTCCATGAGAGTTTGAGCCTGAATAAGGAGTTCAGAACTGGAACTTTCTTTAATAACAAAATGCATACCATGTTGTAAGTTGTTTACAGCATCAAGAAATTGATGTGCCTCATCGCGATAATCTCTGAAAAGATTAGCGACTCTATTGTAAGAACTACTGGAAGAGGATACGTCTAAATCCCATCTTTTAATAACTGCTCCAGCGTCGTTAATTGTTTCCTCCATTAAAGTTTCAGAAAAAGTAGTATGATGTGAAGGGGAATTAGAAGTAGTAGAAGAATGTATAGGTGAGGAGAAAAAACCTGTCCTCATTTTTGCTTCTTTCACAAGTAAAGATTTCAACTTTTAGAGAGAAGGTGATAAGTAGATTGATGGGGTTTTGAACAATGGGGGTATTTATAGAAAGGTGGCAGAGAAAGGTTGACTGAAGGCTAAAAGTGGCAAGAGATGGTTGAAAAGGGAAAGCAACGCGTGGTTGTTGAAAATTTGACTTTTTTTTTGTGTTTGGATTTATTCAACTGTTGAGAGAGCCGAATTGGTGGTTTTTTTTTTTACGATGATTACAAAGGTCTTCTACTTGCCACCTTGAGTTATAGATATTTTTTGTATTTTTATTTATTCTGTTGGTGAGAGATAGAAATGAAATTGCGAACATTTTAACGAAAATTACAAAGCTCCTTCCACTTGCTAAGCTGTTGATAGTTTGCTGTGTCAAATTGTAATTTCGTGGAAATTAACCGACCAGGACGATTCTTTCTCTATGGTCCTTTGGTTTGAATAGCGATCGTGTCGGGATAAGTTATGATGAAATTATTTTTTATCTAGTTTGGTGTGTATTAAATATAACAATTGCATAATTTGTAAAAAGAATGTATAAGTTATATCGTGCTAATTACTCCACCCTCTATAAGGTATAAGTTATCCTGGTGTTAATTTTAATCCTGGGATAACTTATACCTAGTTTGCTATCCAAATGAAGGATTAAGGTGCTATTAAATTTTTATACCAGCACTATACCTTCTTATACCCCCAATTGGTCGTTTGGTACGAGGTATAAGAAGGTATAAGGGTGGTATAAAAATTTAATACCACCTTAATAACCTGTTTGGTTAGCAAACCAGGTATAAGTTATCCTGGTGTTAATTTTAACACTGGGATAACTTATATCTTATAGAAGGTGGGGTAATTAGCACCGGTATCACTTATACCTTCTTTTTAGAAATTATGCAATTGTCATTCTTAATACAACATACCAAACAATTAATAAACAACAATCCCAACATAATTAATTCTAGCATAACTTATCCCAATATAACTTATACAGGCATAACTTATGCCGATAAAAATCGTATTCCAACCAAACGACCCCTTAGTGTCCAAATAACATTGCTCCCTTCGGTCCATGATAAGTGACCAATTTGTCTTTTAAGTTTAGTTCAAAATAAATGTCCATTTATATAATCAAGAAAAAATTCAATATATTTTTCCAAAATTAACATAAGGTACGTATCCCTAAAAAGTCTTTTACTCTTCACATTAAATTATGCTGCTACATTTAATTAAGGGTACTTTAGTCACACTAACTATTTTGTCTAGAATTTACTATTTCCTTAATATTAAATAGCCAGACTTACAAGTGGTCAGTCAAAAGTAGCCACAGTTTAAAAGTAATCGAAATTTAGCCACTTTTCATGTAAAGATAAGTCTGAACGAAAACACTGTTAATAATCCGGAAAATACTCCAGCATAATATACTGGAATTCCGGCATAATATACTGGAGTTCCAGTATAATATACCGATCCAGCATAATATGCTGGAAGTTCATACACAGGTGCTCTACTCTCCAGTATATTATGCTGGAACTTTCCGCGTATTGGAGTTCCAGCATAATATGCTGGAAGTTCATACACAGGTGCTCTACTCTCCAGTATATTATGCTGGAACTTTCCGCGTATTGGAGTTCCAGCATAATATGCTGGAAGTTCATACACAGGTGCACCGATTTCCAGTACATTATGCTGGAATTTTCCATGTTGCAGCAAAATAACGACTATTTTTTAATGACTTTACAAACGCTGGCTCTTTTTGAATGACCGGTCCAAAAACTAACTAGTCCGTGCTATTTTTACTAATAGGCATGACTAAGATGAATTAGTCACTTATTGTGGACTCGAACAAGTACTTCATAACATAAACAAATAGTAAAGTGTTTTAAAATGCGAAGCGTCAAGCATGCAATAAGCCCTTTGTAAATTTTAATGTTTTATATTAAAAGAATTATGGATTGACCCTATGGGTCAAAAGTATATGAGATAAGCAAACTTCCCGAGCAAATATTTCCCCCACATATCATTTGATCATAATTACTAAAGAATTCCATCTTTATAATAATCTCTTTTGGTGTCATAACTTCGCACATAAGTTGGACTTCCAAACCAGAGAATGGGTCAGTCCCTTTCTTCATATATCATAGTTATTTTGTTTTATTATAGTTCTTGATGCATAACACTAGCGTTAGACTACTTCAAAATGAACTTTTGCTCTTATATATAGTTGTAGTTTATTACGAATACAATAAGATAGACTTTTTCCACTCAAAACTCCAAACAAAAAGGGGACAAATTCCCTCCCAAAAAATATTATTTTAACTATTTTTAATTGCTGAGTCTCGTAGGAGCCACCCTCTAGTTGCAAATCGCTTTAATTCAGACCTGGTTGACAATGTCGTTCCGGAAATACGTCTTCCTATTCTATTTTTTCTCGAATATCTTTTTAACAGAAAAAATAAAAGCTCGAAAAAGAACACCCAAATCTATTTTAGTCGCGAGTCTTTTTGCATTCATGGCTGAATAGTTAAAACGTCCTAACTCATAATTAAATTATTTATCAGTCCTTAATACTCAAAACGATCACTAAGATGGAGTATAATGTATTATTTTATCAAGACATAAATTTTCTATAAAAATAAGAACACGAGAAGTAAACATTAAGAATGCGTCATTCATCCAGAAAGTCTAATTAATTACTAGCATTTGCTTACGTATAATTAGTTGCTTTCTGTGCAGATGATAACTCTAATCAGTACTAAAATTATAAAGTTGCTAATGATCTCTAATACTTATTTGAATCAATTATAGTAAATAGACAGGCGAAATTGGACCTGCAACTTTAATTAGTTTCGTGCAATCTTTCAATGTTAAACGAGTAACAATATGGTGCTAAATCTTTTCCAAGTTTTATAAAGTCAGAAGAAAACGAAGGTTTAGTAGGAAACCAAAACGGAGGTCGAATTGAGCAGCTGACAATTAAAATCAAGTCGTTTGATGACATATCTAGCATATTAAATATTAAGTGCCCAAAATAATATAGTGTTGCCCCCAAGCGCACACGCAAGTATATGTGGTCGATAAATAAATAGGATTGTAAGCCAGATATCGTACCCACAGGGACTTGTGATTAACTATTTACTAAATTAAAATAAGACAATTAATCTATTCAAGGAATCCTAACGTATGAATATTTAACTAAAATTAATCTAGAGTAACAAATTTAGAGATTAAAGAAACAAGTTCGCGAAATTAGACACGAATTCTAGAAGAGCCGATATTCTAGAGCTATGGGTTAACTAACAATCCCATTGAATTTTTCACTTAAATCGTCTATTTAACTTATCTGGTTTATTGGTTGACAGGGTTAATATTACTCGTAAAGCCTTCTCCCGAAGTATTACTCGTCTATTCAAGCTAACCTAACGCCTATATTCCTATGGAATTAGAATTAACAAGAACGCATTAATAATTCCTGTATAGTAACCAAGCAAGGCAATTAGGTATATTCCTATCCTAACCGCAATCCCCCACCCCCCCACCCCCACCCCCCAATGAGTTAAGATCTTGCTTTACTCAATCTTATATGCAATCTAGAATCCTGAGTTCAATCCTAGATTCGTAGATAGTATTTAATTGGTAATCAAGCGATCAAGCGCAAGATTGAATAAACAAATCAATATGATAAAATAATAAGAACAATTCAAGCTTCAAACTACAACGTTCATGTAGCACCCAAAACTCTAGAACTAATAAACTAGGAGATTAAAAGAAAAGAAGAGGGAGAAAAAACTAGTTAGAAGCCTCTTCCGAGCGTGCATGGTATGTGTTCCCCCACGTGAATTCTCCTTCAAAATATGTTAACCCCGTCCAATTTAGGTTTAGAACCCCTTTTATTCGAGTTGGGGTCGTGTAGGGCCTATATAACCTTATTTCGGACGAACTTGAAAAACCCTCCGCCTACAGCGTCCAGGGCAGCGCCTCACGCTGGCCCTGGCGTTGAAACCGTATGTTTTGCAATTGTGAACCTATAGCCAGGTATGTTTCTTTGTGCATTCTTTCTATTTGAATTGTATTTCATCTTTGTTCTTGTTTCCAACTTGGAGGGACAAAAACCAAAGGGCGTCCCCCCTTTGTTTTCCTTCTTTTATATATTATTTTTTTTCGTATTTTATTCAATTTTACTCTAAATTTCTTAATCTCCACACCGCTTTATTTTTACACAGTTAAAATATACTATTAAGTACAAAATAATATAACTAATACTCAAATGACGATTAAAAGTACTAGAATATGAGATAACAATGAGTAAATATATGCATTTGCCCGAATATCATATAGTTTTATACAAGAAGCTACTTATGGATTGGCGATTACACTGCCCAACCTAACTTTTGTCGAAGACATGTAATCTATAGCTAGGTCACGGGTTCGAGTTGTGGAATCAGTCAATAATAATATTTGTATATTAGGACAGCTATCTGCATCACAACTCTTGCAGTATGACCCTTCCTCGAACCCTGCGTCAACGCAGAATACCTTTGTCACCTGGGCTGCCCAAGTCAAGCTTATTGCTGCTGAACCACTAAAAAAATTGTTACATTTTGCTTAAGTTTTCTTTAAGAGAGTGGGATATTCTTGCAAAATAATTTTTGTAGTTTTGTTGCCCCTCATTTATCAGTTGTCACTAGGGGTGGCAAATGGGCGGGTTGGGCTGAATTTGGGCGGCTCAAGATGGGTTAGGTCAATAAATGGGTTATTGCCCAACCCAACTCAAAGTGTACTTGGGCTAAGATGGGCTAAACAATGGGTCATAACCCAACCCGCCCAACTTGACCCATATTTTTGAATCATGCTCATCTTGCATTAAAAAGTCTTTTTACCTTAAAATGTGTAAGTTGAAAAATATTTTGTGGGTGGGGGTAGAGGGTAGGGTGGGTGGGTAGTGAAGAAAAATAAAAAAACAGAAAATTCAGAATACAAAAAAAAGTATAAAAAAAAATTTTGAGGGGGTTTGCGCGGGGGTGTGGGTAACAAAAAAAAAACATAAAATAAAAAATACAAAAAAAAGTAATTTTTTTTGGGGTGGGGGTGGAGGTGGGGGGTGCAGAAAAATTAAAAAACAGAAAATTTAAAATACAAAAAAAAAAAAATTTTGGGGGGTGGGTAGGTGGGTTTTGCGCGAGGGGTGGTGGGTGGGACAGAAAAACAAAAAAAAACATAAAATTAAAAATACAAAAAAAAGTATAAAAAAAAATTGAGGGGGTTTGCGCACGGTGGGGTGGGGGTGGGGGTTAGGAGGTATGGTGGGTGAGTGGGAGGTGCAGAAAAAAAGAAGAAGAAAAAGAAAATATAAAAAAATTGTAAAATTGGAGCAACTAAGTAAATTTCTAGATAAGTTGGGTTGAGATCCCTTTGTTTTGGGTGAGTTTCATGGGTTGTATTTGGGCTGCTAAATGGGTCAGAATAGGTCATAAAAAATAATGAGTTAACTTGAGCTCAGCCCAAATTGACTCATGAGTTAAAATGTTTTCAGCCCAACTCATTAATCTCTGAGCAAATTGGACGGATTAGATAGATTTGGGCTCAAATTGCCACCCCTAATTGTCACCAATCATAACCTTCCATGGCCTCATCAGACGCTCTAATACTCTTACGTTTTACAAAGTTTACTGAATTAAATTCCTAAATGAGATTTAGAAAAAAATTATTAAATAGAATAATTTGCAAGAAGACACCAACTGAACAAGCCTCAACGTAAAAACGTCTTTTGTTACATCTAGATGGCTAGGATACAAAAATCTTAATTACTGCCTAACTATTTAAGATGTAGTTCCACGTGTGAAATGCTTAGTCAAACCCACAATTAAAAAGGCCACTTCAAAATGTTGAATAGTACGTCTATGAATTCTCTTCTAAGAATTGTTTGGTGAGCAAAGTCTTATATTGACTGTCGAAATTAAGCTAGCGTTTGATTATAAATTTTTAATTTGTTTTGAAAAGTTTAATTTGGGTGAAATTTCGTTTGAAAATGAAAATGAGTTTGGACATAAGTTTTCAAAATATATTTCACTTTTTTTTTCCTGAAAAAACATGAAATATGATTTATACCCACAAGTTCTAAAAACTTTCACAAATATCCAACAGTACATTTATCAATAACATCCATTAAATTGTGCAAACCATAATCCTGAATATAAATAAATTTGGTACAAAAATATCATTTTTATAATGAATTACAGAATACACTATCAGATGACTGAGAAGACGAAGTAACATTATTAAAAAATAATAAATAGTGAGCTCTTTTATAAAATACAAAAGTTTGGGGCAATTTTTAAAAAATGTAATAGTGATATTTTGGGCCAAAAACAGCACTTGAGATGATTTTGAGATTTGAGATTTGGTTTTGGAATTTTTTTAAAATATAGATAAAATCTATGGCCAAACATGTATTTACCTAAAAGAAAAATCAAATATATTTTGGCAAAATCTATGGCCAAACGGGTCATAAAGATTAGGAGTCTATGGATCCATTTGGACATAGATTCCCAAATATTTTTTGAAAAAGTTGATTTGGGTGAATTAGTTTGAAATTGAAAATGTGTTTGGACATGAAGTCTGGGCAAGTTTTGACATGTTAAAAAAGTTTTTTTACCTCAGCTAAAAAGTCTCAAATGGTCATGATTTAGCCCAAAAAGAGGTCTTAAGCTATATTTGGAATTTGAAGTTTGGGTTACAAAATCTCCCAAAAACCAGATTAATTCTATAAATAAATACATATTTGAATTTTTTTCTTCTGAAAAAAAAACTTACAAACGTAAGGCCAAACTCCTACTATATATAAAGTGTAGAGATCTCTTAATTATGTGAGACCTTTTAAGGATAAATCATGCGGACTTAGTCCCAAGCGGACAACATCACATCAATTTAAGAGTATCTTCGGGTTGGTTGAGCCCAACGACTGGTACAAGAGTCCAGGTTCAGCGAAGCGAGTATGGCGATGGCATAGTGATCGAGTGTGGGGCTCGGTTTTCTTAATTACACTTACGAGCTTGGAGACAACACACACAAATGAAACTAGTTGGAGCATTCAGTTGTTATAAATGTTTGACGAAGTGGGTGGCACACATTGAATCTCATAAATTGACATGTGCATCGTGGTAAGGGGCTACACGAAACTTAGTTCGAGAGAAAGACCCGTGGATCATGGTGATGGGCTGTGTAAAACTTAGTTCAAGGAAGAGACCTGTGGATCATGGTGATGGGCCATGTGAAACTTAGTTCGACGAGTAGATTGTTGGTGTGCGAACAAAATCTCACATTGGTAGCCGAAAGGATTAGGAGTTGTGTATGAATCTCTTAACGATATGCGGCTTTTTCTGGGGGAAATCGTGTGAAATTGATCAAAACAAACAATATCACGTCGACCGTTTTAATCCAACAACAAAGAAAATATAAAAGTAGTGACGCACACGTGGATATATAAAGTTGTCAAAATTACCTTCCTCTTACTCGTTGACTTTCTCAACGAGTACTTATAAATTATCAATATGGATCGATGAGCTTTGACATCTTCCAACCGCCTTCCTCCAAGCTGAGTACTTTTAAAGAAGTCAAGATAACGACTGCTAAATGGCCACCAAATCATTTGAATGACTTCTATATATTGAAGGTTTAATTATATATATAAGTAGAGAATTATATTGTTGAAAAACTGAGATTACAGAAATAACAGAGCAAAAAAAGGAGATTTATAAATTATGTTTCCGTCCATCATTGCTTGAGACTTGAGTTAACGGAAAATGTTTAACTGCGAAAAACAAGTTTCTGCCTTTATTAGTTGTTAATTATAGCTTATATGGCAAAGGATTTACTTAGTACATTGATATTACAAGTAAGGAAGTTTTTGATAAATGGACTTTGGGCCTAACTCAACCCCAAAAGTTAGCTTATGAGGTGAGGATTGTTCAAGATCATATAAGGAGATCAAGGACCTCAAATCCCTCCAATGTGGGACAACTCAACAGTTTTTATATTACTGTTGTTTAACCAAAAAATTAGATCCTTTGACCAAAACTATATTTAGAATAAAAGCGGGTTACTGATAATCAAAGAAATGATAAAAGAAAACAAATAGAAAGTAATAATGACACGTTGCAAAGTAAAGTGCGTAGTATTAGAAATTCTCAGATGATCTTTACAAGTTATCTTCCCTTCCTTTATATAGGGGGTTTCTTAGGATAACGTTTGATTCTTGCAATGATCGCTCATTAATGGCTAATTATTACATTAATGAGGTGTTACAAAGGATAACTATAACCGTTGCCTGTAGGTTACATAACGTATAGGTCATTAATTGAGGATCCCCGAATTTGCCCGTAGCTCTGTCCGGATTCACTCTGACTATGTCTCTTCACTGTCTTAATTAAGTTGAGTTTCCCATGGCTAATGAACTCAAAGGTTTATTGAACCGTGCCTCTTTGTTCCGTACCTCTTTACAGAGTCATATCCAGTTGTCATATTTTCCTTGGTCCATGTAGCTGGCTGAGTTGTCAAGAATCATCTTACGTGTAAGACTCTTTTTTACCAATACAGATAGTCCCCCCACTTACCATTTATTTATCGATTAATATTTGGTAAGTGGATACGCCTTTATGGCGGAAATATTTTGCCGCCGCTTTTCCTCGAAAATATTATATCCTTCTATGAACATAGGCGTCGTTTGTCACTTCCATTTAATGCTCATTCCACGCGTCCTTCTTAGATTGGTTCTGCGGTTACTTGGCGCCTTTTAGGGCTTTTTGCGGCTGCGTCAATCCCGAAGTGACATCTTCAATTATGACTTCTCATCATTATTTTTTCCTATGTTTGACGGTTGTTCTTAGGTATAAATACCCTTCTTCTTTTCTTTACTTTCACGAAACACTTTCTAACTTGTCTCTTTTGCTTGTAAAGAATTTTTTTCTTGCCCTTGTAAACACGTCGTCTTCAAATCAACCCAAAAGAGTAATATATGTTGAAAGGTTAACACCATCTTCTGCTCCGACTAGGAGTCGGAGGGGTGGTAGACTAAGGAGTCTAGGATCCACTCCTTCGAGAGTTTCCTCTTCTTCTCAGATGGTCTCCCTTCCTTCTACTCGGTCTCTGGTTTCTCCTGGAGCTAGGGCTTCCCGTTCTTTGTCTAGAGGTAGAGATGAACACCTTCGTGAACCTAGAGTTGATGAAATTATCCCCGCTGAGTTTGTCTTTACTAGGGATAATCAAGTTCTCGTAGATCGGTCTTCTTCCCTTGACAGTGTTGAGAGATATCCAACCCTTATTACGGAAGGTCATATTTCCCTAGTTCGTAGGGAGTGTTTTTGGAGGTCTGATTTCCCTGTCTATATTCCGAATAGTAATCAAATAAGAACGTCTTACAAGATGGAATATTCTTTTGTTTATACGTACCCTTTTACTTTAGGGTTTAGACCTCCCATTGATCCAGTCATAATTGAATTCTGCCGTTTTTTCAATATTTGCTTAGGACAAGTTGGTCCGCTTGTGTGGCGAGTTGTCGCGTGTCTTAAGAGTTTAGCTTCTTTAGCCTCGGTTCCTTTTACTTTTAGCCATCTTATTCATCTCTAATCTCCTGCCCTATTTCGTCAAGGGGTTTTTACTCTTTTTGCTCGGAGTAAAAGAGTGTTAGTAACCCCTGGAGATGATAAGGACAGAGGTTGGTACCTTGGGTACGTCGTTGTTCCCACTGCTGGTTTAGTGGGTGAAGAAAATCTTCCCTTCCTTGAGAAGTGGAATCGTGCACGTGAGTACATTTTAGCTCACATTTATTTATTCTCTTTCTGATTCGAGATGTTTTATTTAACACTGTATCTATTTTCTTCTTTCAGCAATCATGGGTACTGTTGAGAATGTCTCCGGTATCCGTGATTGGGTAGAAAGATTGTTGTTTGTTGCTCATTTGGAGGAAAGATCTTGGAAGTACTTCGCTATGGTTGGCAGGTGAAGACCCACGGTAAGTGAAGCTTTTGTTTCTACTTTTTCCTTACTCGAGCCTTTATTCTTTTTGCTTAACCTTTTTCTTTTTGATAGGATTTTCTGCTCGTGGGGTGTCTGCTTCGTCTGTTCCGAAGATGTCTCTGGCCCAAGCCCAAGAGATTGTTGTTGGTTCGTCTTCCTCGAAGAGGAAGGTTGGTGAGTCCCGTTCTGTAGGAGAAGAAGAAGAAGAAGAAGAAGAAGAAGAAGAAGAAGAAGAAGAAGAGGAGGGTGCTTTGGTGCACAGGTCACGGAGAAGGCGGGTGGTTTCAGACTATGAGTATACACTCATGACTTTGCCTTCCGTGTCTGTAGTTACACCCTCTGCCTCTGAAGATGCTTCACCTTCTCCTGTTCATGAGTCTGTAGATTATTTGTTCCATGAAGGTTTTGACCTTGCCTCTGATGAAGTTCCCTTGGCTGTTGTTTTTCCTGCTTCTTTAAGAGAAGTTGTTTCATCTACTCCTCGTGTCTCTTCCGCTCCTTTGGCTATTACGGCTTCTGTTGTTTCTTTTCCCGTGGCTTCCTCAACTTTTCAATCCCCCGTGCCTACTGCTTTGCCCGCGGCTTCTCCAGTTCCTCAACCCTCCGTGCCTGTTGCTGCTTCATCTTTGCCTACTTCTGTGCCTTCCGTTAGGGAAGTAGGGTCTTCCAGCAGGGAGATGCGGCAGGTAATAATAGAAGTTCCAGCTGAGGGGAGTCTTTTCAAGAAGAAGGGCGAACCCGAAGTGTGGCTTAAGCCTTTGATAGGTCCCACGGAGAAGGCCAAGCTAGCTAGCCATACTGGTCTTACATGGGCCAATGAGGTCGTGCATACCTCTTTGAAGGTATGGTGCAGTTTATCCCATTCCATTTTCGTATATGAAATTTATCATTTCTAATTAATTTACCATATCTAATTGATCTGTTTCTTGTAGATCAATCTTATAGGTATGGAGCTCATGAAGAGGATCTCAAATTCAGATCAGGAGACAAAAGAGTTGCGGGTTGATGTTGATAACTTGAAGGCACAATATGACAGTTTAAGGATTGATATGGATGCTCTAGAAGAGGAAAGGAGTACCTTAAAGCGGCAACTGAGAATTATGGCAGCGGAATTGGCAGTGGACAAGGCTTATTCAAATCAGGCTGATAAGAACAAGAGCATTCTGGAATCTTCATTTGCTGAACAGCTGTCTCGAGCCTCGGAGGAGATTAGGAACTTGAAGGACTTGTTAGGGCAGAAGGAGGAATATTCTGGCGAGCTTGTGCAATCACTCACCCAGACCCAAGAAGAACTTCGTAATGCTTTAGATAGATTCCAAACTCTGGAGGATTCGATTGTGCCTTTGAGGGTTGCCCATGAAGCTGTTGAAGCGGAGAAGGATGGGCTGAAGGCTGAGCTTCAAATATGGGCAAAAGATTACGAAGATCTCGAAGAGGCGGCTGCAGTCGATGTGAGTTGGGCATATATGAATTTCACCTTGACACATTGACGGAAATGAGTCAAGAGGGTTTCGACCTTAGTGCTGAAATAGCTAAAATCAAGGAGGCCATGGAGAAGGCTCAACAAGGTCTTAACCTCTCTTCACCTGATGGTGAGACTCCTGATGCTCATACCTTTTCGTTCCAAGTTGCTATCGTTCCTTCTGCCGATGAAGAAATCAATCATCCTCCACAAGAAGATTAAAGTGTTGGTTCTCTTCTTCTTTTTTATTGGACTGGTGGTTACCCCTAGCTCCATCAGGGGTAAATTTGGATCTTACTAAAGTCCCCAACTGACAACTTAGGGGCACCTTAAATGTAAAAATTATATGCGACTAAGTACTAGTTAGTACTTAGTTCTTACTTTGTCACTTTTTGAATATATGCAAAGTGTGACTTTTCGTTTTGAGCTTCTGTTCCACTCTTAAGTCTTTTGCATGTTTTGATTTTTGAGGTTTTTAGCTTTACCTCTGAACTTTCGCATAAAGATGCTAAAATCTCGAACCTTTTCATAGTAGGCACGGTGTTTGTACAAAATGTGAGCCTTGTTTGTAGTAAGCTTTATTTACGAAAGAGGGCCTTTTCTTTTTTAACGACACTTAATGAAGAAGACGTCTCAACTTCATAATGGTCTAATAATGCAATAGAGTGATAGGAATTTTTCACATGTTTAAGAATGCTTCTAAGGAAAGTTTAAACTTTCATGGCATTTTACATGTGTTTGATTTATCTAAAACTCATGTTGCAACTGTTTTCATTTAACAGATTTGATATACACTTGTATTTCATAACTGTTTTTCATAGGTAACAGGTTTTTCGAGTTAATACAAGGAAACAAATATTTTTCATTAGTAACAGTTTTCATAATGATTGGGGCTTTTACCCGTAACTGTTTTTGCTAACAACAGTTTTAATAAGTACAAGGAAAATGCTTTTTCATCCGTAACTGTTTTATTTGATAACAGATTTTAACCAAATATAAGGATTTTGATCTTTCATCTGTAATTGTTTTCTTTGATAACAGTTTTCTATATGAGTACAAAGATTTCGTAACTGTTTTAAATCACAACAGTTTTTGAATGAGTACAATGATGGTGATCTTTTACCCCTAACTATTTTTGTTACAACAGTTTTGAATAAACACAAAGATGTGCATTTCTTCCTCGTAGCTAATGCTTTGACTTTTAATCCGAACATGTTTGAAGGTTTTTGATTTAGGCTTTTGAATTTTGAGTCTTTAGTTCCTTCAATTTTGCTCGTATCACTTGACTTGTTGGGTAGATGGATCTTCAGGCTTGAGCTTTGACTTTTCGATAGTCTTCTTTGCTTCGTCTTAGCCTTCCATACTGTATAGTCCCCCAAGTGTTTGAACTTTGAAGAATGAAATCTCAAGCACTTGATTATTCCTTCCTTGTGGTCCTTTTCCTGAAAAGTAAAAATGTGCGGGACTCGAAAGTATATAGTTCTTTAGATGATGACTGCTTAACCCTTTAAAACGTCCATCAGAAAGTGTAATCCTAGACCGAGAATTGTGTTATTTCCTCGCGTCTTTGCAGGTCTAATATCATCATCTGGTGATGGGCTAGCTTTATGCCTATCATCTAAAAAAGTTAGTAAAATTTCGAATGTTCAAAATAAAATCGAACGTGCGATACCTAATCGGGGGTACTTCTTTTCCTTAGAAGTAGTACTTCTTCAAGTGGATGGCGTTCCAGCTTGTTGGTAGGATTCTGCCGTCCATGGCTTCTAGTTCGTAGGCGCCCTTACCAGCTATGCCTCGGATTTTGTAGGGTCCTTCCCAATTTGGACTTAGCTTTCCTGCGCTTGCTTCTTTTGTTGATTGAAAGACTTTTTTGAGGATGAAGTCCCCAATCTTGAAGTATCTGAGATGAGCTTTTCGGTTGTAGTAACGCTCTATGATTTGTTTTTGAGCTGCCATCTGTATTAATGATGCTTCCCTTCGGGGTTCGAGCAGGTCCAGATTAGTCCTTAACTCATCGTTGTTTGCCTCCTCCGTGGCTATTATAACCCTTATGCTTGGTTCGCCAATCTCCACGGGTATTAAGGCTTATGAGCCATAAACAAGTGCGAATGAAGTTTCTCCCGTGGCTGTTTTTGATGTTGTTCTGTATGCCCATAATACCGCTGGTAATTCATCGGGCCAATTTCCTTTGGCTTTATCTAGTCGCTTCTTTATATTGTTGATGATGATTTTATTTGTTGACACAGCTTGACCATTAGCCACGGGATGGTATGGCGTTGAAGTGATCTGTTTGATTTGCCAACTTTCAAAGAACTTTGTGATTTGAGAGCCTGTCCTTTAGATTGGGGAAGAGGTCCCATTATGTCCATCCCCCATTTCATGAAGGGTCATAGAGATATGATTGGGTGAAATAGTTCTGCTGGTCGATGCATATTATTGGCGAACCTTTGACACCTATCGCATTTGGATACGAAGTTTTCGGCATCCTCTTCCATCTTAGGCCAATAATACCCGGCTCTGATTAGGGTTTTTACTAAGGATCTGGCTCCTGAATGATTTCCACAGTGTCCTTCATGGACTTCTCTCATTACGAACTCGTGCAGCTTTGCGGCGAAGTGCTTGAGCTGTTTTCTTGTCTTCAGGTACGATACCATTCTGCAAAAAAATAAGAATTTTGTTTCTCCAATCCCAGGTTAAATTGTTGGAAGTTACCTCATTTCTGTCCTGGTCGATTGCTGAATGGAATATATGGACGACAATTGCATTGTCTTTATTTGTTACTTCTGTAACTGCTGTGAGGTTTGCTAATGCATCTGCCTTTGCATTTTCCTCTCTAGGTAGTTGTATTACCTTCCATGTTTTGAATTGTCTTACGAGTTCTTGTGCCCTTTCCAGATATTGTTGCATCCGAGTTTCTCGAGCGATGTAAGTCCCCTACATTTGATTTACTACCAGTTGGGAATCGTTGTTGATTACGATTTGCTCAATTGAGAGTTCTCGTGCTAGTTCTAGGCCAGCAATGACAGCTTCGTACTCTGCTTCATTGTTGGTTATAGAAGGGTATTTATACCTAAGAACAACCGCCAAACATGGGAAAAAATAATGATGAGAAGTCATAAACCGCAAAAAGCCCTAAAAGGCGCCAAGTAACCGCAGAACCAATCTAAGAAGGACGCTGGAATGAGCATTAAACGAAAGTGACAAATGACTTCTATGTTCATAGAAGGATATAATGTTTTCGAGGAAAAGCGGGCAAAATATTCCCGCCATAAAGGCGTATCCACTTACCAAATATTAATCGATAAATAAATGGTAAGTGGTGGGACTATCTCTATTGATAAAAAAGAGTCTTACACGTAAGATGATTCTTGACAACTCAGCCAGCTACGTGGACCAAGGAAAACATGACAGCTGGATAGGACTCTGTAAAGAGGTACGGAACAAAGAGGCACGGTTCAATAAACCTTTGAGTTCATCAGCCACGGGAAACTCAACTTAATTAAGACATGGAAGAGACACTGTTAGAGTGAATCCGGACAGAGCTACGGGCAGATTCGGGGATCTTCAATTAATGACATAATACGTTATGTAACCTACAGGCAACAGTTATAGTTACCCTTTGTAACGCCTCATTAATGTAATAATTAGCCATTAATGAGTGATTATTACAAGAATCAAACGTTATCCTAAGAAACCCCCTATATAAAGGAAGTGAAGATAACTTGTAAAGATCATCTGAGAATTTATAATACTATGCACTTTACTTTGCAACGTGTCATTATTACTTTCTATTTGTTTTCTTTTATCATTTCTTTGATTATCAGTAACTCGCGTTTATTCTAAATATAGCTTTGGTCAAAGGATCTAATTTTTTGGTTAAACAGTTGGTACATTCTAATTTATCGTAGTAAGTAATTTGAGCTTACTAATCTCATTTTTAGTGAATAATTACTTGTATCATAAAAAATGAAAGTCGATGACCAAAGGGAGACCCCCTGCTGCTTAACTAACAATAAAAACTGGAGTAGCAACAAAAGAAAAGGTGAAAAAACTTTTACCGAATGAGCAAATAATAGTACGTAATAAGATTCTTAACGGCAGATTAATGTGTACAATTATCTTCTCGAAAATGCTTCAAGTGTTGGAGTCCACTTGACGGGAGGCGGACCTATATTGCGAAGGGAAGGATCACCGCGAAAAGTTCAATAAAAATCAATGTATACATACATATATTTTTAAGAGTTAGTGATAAATTAATTAATAACGGTATCTTATGTACAAAATAAATTTTGATTGAATATAAAAATGTATCTCGACTTTCAAATTTAGGGTCTGTCTCTGACTGTAATGGTCAGGAAAGTTGTGGCTTTGAAAACATCTACAGCTCACTCAACAATAGAGTACAATCGATAGCTGATTTAGAATTGTTGTATGATTCTTTTGTGGCCAACAAACGGCCCCTCGACTTTTGCTCTATGATTCCATATATCCTATGTTAACAACGTCCCTTAGAGTTGATCTATATACCGATTCAAGAATCTTTTAGTATTAAGCATTACACGTTTCTGGCATTGGATGTTTCTTGTTTCTCGTTTCACACTCATGTTTCTCATTTACAGTATATTAGGAAAACATTGTATGTTAGAAGCAATTTCTTTTACCAATATTTTTCTCTAATGACTAATCTTTCATTCGTGGTATGTTATTTCTAATTTTGCACAAGATTGGGACAAACAAATGTCTAGGGTGCTTATGTTTAATTAGTATCTCTTTAATTCCAGAGGTCTCTCGAAAAAACAAAACTATCCTATATGAATGTTAATTGAGCCACGCAACTCCTGCAGACAATTGAAAATTCATTAAATAATTAATAATATTACCTAATTCACGGGGAAAAATAAGATTTAATCAAAAATTTGTCTTATGTATGGGAGGGAAACAATTGATAATCTATTATCTTGCACATAAACACATACAAGACCGCATAGCGCAGTGGATTAGCGCGTTTGACTTCGGATCAAAAGGTCGTGGGTTCGACTCCCACTGTGGTCGGTGTTTTCTTGTGTTTTGTTTTGCAATTAGTAAGCTATATTCATTATTCGGCCGGTTATTTTATAAAATTTATATTATATCAATTTTTTGATTATTTTATTATGTATAATTAAAATTAGACTTTTAAAAACCGTACCAATCATGTCGATTTCTCTTCGGTATCGATACGGTTCGATTAATTTTCGGTATTTTTTAAATGCCACTTAATAGTCACTAATAGAAGCAAAATGCAACCACATACCTACTTTTATAAGACTTAGCAAAACTCTCCAGATATTTTTACTATTTAAAGGGTGATGAATTAAGAAAACATGAAAGATGACCAGAGTATAGATTCATCAACTATTCTACAGCAAACGTAAAAGAAACTAAGTAAAGACAAAGAAAATACAAATCACATGAATGCAAAGATATTTAGTAAGTTGGGACTCAAGAATAAAGTCTATAGAAGATTAAATATTCGAAAATATAAATTCAAATCATACGAAAGAAAAAATATTCAATACATTGTAGTTTGCTACTCATAATCGCTAGAATACTTTGTGTCTTGCTAGTGAATATGCTGAAACTAATGTAGTTTCAATAGTAATATAATAGGTTTTGGAATAAGGATTTTGAGTTTAATTACTTGTTGACTTGTAATCGTTTTCATAATTTCGAGGCCCAAGAAAAATGTTAATGCTTTATTATTTTTAAATTTAATATATAAATATATATTTTTTATGTAAATTTATTCGGTACGGTTCAGTACTTTTTCAGTTTATTTTCATAAAATAAGAAACCTACCCTAATTATCGGTACGGTTATAGATTTATACAAAAACCTACAGTTTTATTAAAAGAAACCTAAAAATTAGTTCGGTGCGGTACGATTCGATCAGTTTAGCCGATTTTGAAATATCCATTGACAACCCTAATAGTAAGACAAGTTTTGTTGTTTCCACATTTTCACAGAACTGTGTTGTTTGAATGATAAAATATCGTAATGGGCCTTCATAGCTTTTTAAAATGTCGAAATTAAAAAAGTGTAGTTTTAAGATCTCGTAAAGTAAAAGATAGATTTCGTATGTGTAAAAATAAATTTCTCATGTATAAAAAAAAAAAAGGATGAACCATAAAACAAAAACAAAAAAAATTATAATGACCCACAAAATCATTTGACCACTTTCAGAAAATACAACATCTTTCTTCTATTACATAACAAATGATAATTGAGCAACTTAAGGGATCCAAAATAATTCTAGCACATAAAGATGCATATCTGCCAAAGCACTCTTCGTCGATGCATTATCCATTCCCAGTTTTTTTTTTTTGTTTTTGTTTTTGCATACTACCTATTACCAGGGGGTTCATATTTTTTTATACGTGAAAAGAGAAAGAGACAAATAGGTAAAAGAAATCTGATCAAACTTTCCTTTCTATTTTTTTAAACAAAAGACATACGTTATATTATATTAAGTTGGAACATAGACATTGTTACAAGTACTTGAAAATTCTCCACTTACTGATGGATAGTCAGTAATGATATTTTGATTTCCTAATGATCTTAGCATATTATAGATCGAGGTAGATAGTTTTTTCAAAAATACGTTGTCCACATTTTTCCCTATTCACTTGTAAGATCACAAAAGGAGGTGGAGTTGCATGGTATTTTGGCCTGTCTAAATTGATCTGCCTGAAATTTGTTTTGGTGGCGTCTTTAGCCAGTAGATGCGCCACCTGGTTTCCTTCGCGAAAACTATGTCGAAATGGGGGGTCCTTCAGCTGGTGCATTGATGATCTGCAAGCAAAAACAGTGTTAGCACAGATTTTGTGGTTGTGGAGTAAGGCATTAATGGCCTCAGTTGAATCAGTTTCAATCTCAAGTGGTAGGAGATTGAACTTTATGGCAAGTTGGAGCCCTTCTTCGATGGCTTGAAGTTCTGCATGAAGGGGTGATGTTGCAACGCCTTGTTTTTGGAAGCCCACCATCCAACTCCCTGTGTGGTCTCTGATTACTCCTCGTGTACCTGCTATGTTGTTGTTTGTTTTGTATGCCCCGTCAGTGTTGAGCTTGAACCATTTTGTTGGAGGGGTGGGCCTTTTTATCCTTAGGGAGATAGTACCAGCAAGGGGGTTGTTTGGGGTGTTTAAAAAGACAAATTCGTGAGCTTGTTTTATCATTTTGTTTAGTGAGATTGATAGGTTTATGTTGTAATCCAGATGCCCCATAAGCAAAAAGGAAATAAAATTTCTCAAGTGATATAGTTCAAGTGATGTGTTGGATTTGAGTCTCGTAGTGAAGTGATCCATTGGTTTGAGTCACTGATCTTTTTGATGTCAATGTTGAGGGATCTCCAAATCCCTTTTACGTTTGGGCACTCCAAGAAGATTTGGGTAATGTTTTCTGCCTCATTTCGACACACATGACATGTGGGGTCAATATTAATACCTAAGTGGTATAGGTATTGTCTACTGGGATTTTTTTGACATTGCCACATGAAAAATCTTATTTTGTTGGGGCAGTGTAGTTTCCAAATCCAAGTGAAGTCTCTATGCATTGGTGGGTGGTTATGCATTAATTTGTAGCAACTTTTAGTTGTGAATTCCCCATTACTATTAAGACTCCGAAAAGGGTTGTCGATGTTGCCTTGCTTAAGGGGTTTTGGAATTTGCTTTATATTTTCTAATGTGGTAGTGGGTAGGTTAAAGGAAATTTTTGATATGTCCCAATTGTTGTTGGTAATGATGTCTTTGATTTTGATCCCAGATTCTCTCATTTGAAGAGGACCTTCAATGATGTTTCTAAGTGGTGCTGAATTGGGAATCCATTTGGTCTCCCATATGTTGAGGTTGGAATGTTTGCTAGGGATCCATTGGATACCTTGGGAGCATGTGGTCCAACCCCTGAGGATACTTTTCCATATGAAGGAATGGTTTGTATTTTTTTTAACCATATTTGTTAATAAGTATATTGGCCCATGGGGCTGTGGGGTTAGTTAGAGTCCTCCATGTTAGGTTACTGAGAAGAGCACTATTTTTAGAAGTGGCTTTGGTAATGCTAAAGCCACCAAACTGTTTAGACTTGGCGATGGTGTCCCACTTGATGAGATGTAATTTCCTCTTTTTAATTGTGGTGCCCCAAATAAAATTTCTCTGGATTTGGTCGATTTGTTTTTGGATTTTGGATGGGAGGATAGTGTATTGCATCGCGTGGTTGGGTATGGCGTTCAAGGTAGAAGTTGCTAGTGTGACTCTCCTTGCTATGTTTAAGAATTTTGTTTTCCAATTGGACAGCATGTTGCGCAGTTTGTCAATGATGAATTGGTAGTCTGATGCTTTAGGGTTTCTGTCCAAGATAGGGAAGCCTAAGTATTTTCCAAAGAAGTCATTGATCTTAATGTTGAATCTGTTAGCTATGAGGGGTGCAATTTCAAGGGCACAATTCTTGAAAAAAATTATTTTTGATTTTTGTAAGTTGATGGATTGGCCAGATAAGTTACAAAATAGCCTTAGGCAACCTTTGATGGTGTTGTAATTTTTCTTGTTTTCCTTTTCCATCAGGGTGAGATCGTCCGCAAAGAATAGATGGGATATCCCTAAGTCTTTGTTGTTTAGGTGAATGGGATCCCATAAACACGTGCCAAGGACCTGGTGGAGAATGAGTCTTGATAACGTTTTCATGCAGAGTATGAATATGTATGGGGAGAGGGGGAATCCTTGCCTAATACTTCTAGTTGGGGTGAAGAATTTGTAGCAGAACCAGTGACTAGGACGACAATCTGGCTAGTGCATATGCAGTTCATAATTAAACGCGTTATTTTAGGTGGGAAATTGAAGAGGCAGAAAGTGCGATAAATGAATGACCATTCAAGTTTGTCAAAGGCCTTTTCCAGATCTAATTTGAGAAGCATATTAGCTTTTTTGCCTTTACTTTTTTTTAAATGGTTGCAAATTTCTTGAATGATTATTGAGTTATCGCAAGCTCTACGTCCTTTGATGAAACTGGCCTACGGACTGATGAGTTTGTCTATTAGAGGTTGTATCATACGTGCGATGATTTTGGTGATGACTTTGTAGATTGTGTTGCAAAGTCCAATTGGACGGAAGTTTTTTAAATTGTTTGCATTTGGAATTGTAGAAATTAGGCAAATGTATGTGTCATTAATGCCTGTTGGGATAGCTTGGTTGTTAAACACATTTGAGCAAAGATTAATAACTGTTCCAATATCTTTGGTAGAAAAAAGGAAGAATGACATCGGGTCCCGGTGCTTTAAAGGGTTTAAATGAAAAAATGGCATTGGTTACTTCACTGGGACGGAGATTTCTGTCTAGATTTGTAAGATCAATATTGTGACGTATGTGAGTATCTTTTTTAATGTTGGTCCAGTTTGTGTCCGTGTGAGAAGTGGTGAACAATATTTGGAAATAATGGGTTGTATGTTCAAGAATTTCTAGGGGTTCGCTGATCCAGTTGCCCCTATCATTCTGGAAAAAATTATTTTTTTTTCTTTTTTGTTAGAAGTCATTAGGGGGTAAAACTTCGTATTGGCATCTCCTTCTTGGATCCAAGAGATTCGTGCCCTAAGTTTCCAATAGTCGTCCTCTATTTTTTTAATATTATTGTAACCTTGTCGAAGGTTATATTCTAAGTTTTGCAGAAAAGGACTTGTGGGGTAGTTTACGGAATTTTGAATTCCATATAATCTGGCTAGAATTTGCTTTTTTTGTTTAAAGGTGTTACCAAAATATATTTCTTTCCAATTTTTTACATTGGTAAGAAAATTCTTGGAATTTTGAGAGTAATTGGTGTCCTTCCAATTGTCTTTTACCAACTTTATAAATCTGGATGTCTGCACCAGAATGTTTCTAGCCTAAATGGCTTTGGTAAGGTAGAGTTTGATTTGGGTATAATTTCTATAAGGAGGGCGTTGTAGTCCAAATGAGTTTTTGGAAGGTGGGTGATACTAGCTTTAGGGTACAAAGAAATCCACTCTTCATTTGCAAAGACCTTATCAAGTCTTTCCATAATAAGGCTCTTACTTTTCCTCCTATTATTTGACCAAGTGTACTTAGAGCCTTTGTAACCTAAATCTATGAGGTTGCAACAGTTGATATAGTTGTGGATTAGCTTAACCCTATTGTTATTAATTTTGTTCCCACCTAGTTTTTCCTCCACACTAAGGACCTCATTAAAATCACCACCCACTAGCCATGGCCCTTTGTAGGAGTTATACAAATCTAGGAGGTTATTCCATATGACATTTCTAGTATATTTGTTAGTACTATGAAGTAAAAAACCAAGATTTTTCAGAATTCCTTACCTCAATTGTGGCACTGATTTCTTGATTTCTACGCACAACGCTATGCACATTGACCACATTGTGATCCCAATGAATGATCATTCCCCCTAACTGACCTTGAGCTGGGATTTCTATCATGTCAGAGAAACCAAATGGGTTGAGGAGGGGGAGGTGACTGTCCATCGTGGTTTCCAGAAGTGTTACCATACAAGGATGGTGAGTATCGACCATATCTTTAAAATTGAGCCTAAAATCCTCATTGTTGCCACCACGGATATTCCATATGATAAAGTTAGTTGCCCTGTTCATATTGAGTGTTTGGTTCCTGATGTCCCCGTTCTCCCTCTCCCTCGGTGCAAACACTGGGTTCCTTCGTTGACAAAGTTCAAGGATCATTGCATGCTGACCCATTGTTGGGTCTGCCGGTGGTCGGATGTCCATGGTGCACTTGTACAGTGCCATTGGACATTTGAGAATCTACCTCTGCTCTTGCGTCTCCAAGAATAGAAAGGCGTTGAGGTTTGAACTTTCCATTATATTTTCTAGGATCAAGTTTACGGGGTCTACCTCTTCCTCCATGAAGTGTTCCATTGGCAAATTGTTTTGGGGCATTGGTGGTTGAGGTTGGTTCTGGAACTGCATGTTGATGGGGTTTTGTGCATGGGAGGTTTGTGGTTGTTCTGGTTGAGGGTTCCATTGCGTGAAGACTAGGTTGATGTTGGATATTATCTTTGGAGTGAAGAAAGGTAGCTCCGCCAGTGGAGTTGTGGATTGGATTGGAACAAAATTGGGGGGGGGGGGG
>ML284155.1:0-27539 GCA_005239495.1 Nicotiana undulata
TTCTCCGAGAATACTAAAATTCGACCCCAGGCCCACACGTTCAGATTTTCGAAAATTCACGAAAACATCAACTACCTGGAGTCTAAGGATCGAAGTTATGTAATTTATACAAGGATTCATGGCCTAACATGGAAAATCCCAAAATCCTCAAGAACCTTAAAATTACTACCTAACTCTATGATTTTTAGATGATTTAGTAGTGATTTTAACTAGGAATTGGTGTTAAAATTAGAAGTTTATGGGGTTTTAACTTACCTCTTACAGTGAATGGTCGTGGAAGGTGTTGCCCAAGCTTGGAGGCTCTCTAATGGAGGATGAAGATGGATGAAATGAGAAAAATCCGAAATTTTGGGCATTTAAGAGGGGCTGCCAACAGGGGTTTCCGCACCTGCGACCTCAGGACTGCAGGTGCGGTCTCGCGCCTGCGAGGAAATGGTCGCCCCTGCGGAAGAAGGCCTGGGCTCCTGGGCTCGCACCTGCGGAGTTGGGAGCCGCACCAGTGGTCCCGCTCCAGCGGAGGAAAAGTCGCGCCTGCGATGGATGTCGCACCTGCGAAGGATGGGACCGCAGCTGCGGCTGGGCAACCGCACCTGCGATCACACCAGCTGTTGTGCACCAGCAATGGTTTTTGCTGGTTTATGGCCTCGCGCGGGGTCTAGGAGGCACCTGGGCCCACCCGAGTCCCCGTCCAAAAATACCAACAAGTCCCAAATCCTAAAACGGACTTGCTCGAGCTCACGGAACACTCAACACCACGCTAAAACTCAAAATCACCCTCCAAAACCCCTAAATTCAACACTTAAGAATTTGGAATTCTAGGATTCTATAACGATGCGCCAAACCGACCCACACAACTCGGAACAACTTCAAACTTTGCAGACAAGTTATAACTGACACAACGGAACTATTCCCGGTGTCGGAATTTCATTCGGACCTCGGGAACATAAAATCACCTTTCAAGCCAAAGTTCAAATACTTTAAAAACCTCAAAAGTTCATTAAATCCAATTTTCCTCATTTTGATCCGAAACAAATCACATGAAGTCCGTTTTACACTAAATTTCACAGATAGGACAAATAACATATAATAAACCTATTCCGGGCTTCAGAACCGTAATACGAACTCGGTAACACAGTTTTCACATAATTATTCATTTTCAAATTCCTTTATTATTTTCAGAAAATAATTTTCTTCAAATATTCATTTCTCGGGCTTGGGACCTCGAAATTCGATTCCGGGCATACGCCCAAGTCCCATATTTTCCTACGGACCCTCCGGGACCGTCACATCACGTGTCCGGGTCCGTTTACCAAAAATGTTGACCAAAGTCAACTTTATTCAATTATTCAATTTAAAAATCCCATTTTTGTACGATTTTCACATGGAAGCTCCCCGGCTACCTGCCCGGGCTGCGCACGCATATCGAGGCAAGATTAACGCAGGCTTTCGGGGCCTCGGAACATAGAATTAGCTGGAATTACTTAGGATGACCTTCTGGGTCATCGCAATCTCCACCTCTAAAACAAACGTTCGTCCTCGAACGGACATAGTAAAGTACCTGAGTCTGAGAAGAGCTGGGGGTAACGACTCCTCATGTTGGGATCGGACTCCCAAGTAGCTGCCTCGGCAGGCTGACCCCTCCACTGAACACGGATCGAAGGATAACTCTTCGACCTCAACTGGCGAACCTGCCTATCTAATATGGCTACTGGCTCCTCCTCATAAGTCAGATCCTTGTCCAATTGGACACCGCTGAAGTCAAGAATGTGAGATGGATCTGCAATATACCTCCGGAGCATAGATACGTGAAACACTAGATGCACTGCGGATAAATGCGGTGGCAAGGCAAGTCTGTAGGCCACCTCTCCTACCCTGTCCAATATCTCAAAGGGACCAATATACCTAGGGCTCAACTTGCCCTTCTTTCCGAATCTCATCACGCCCTTCATAGGCGACACTCGAAGGAACACCTGGTCTCCTTCCCTGAAAGCCAAATCCCGAATTCTACGATTTGCATAGCTCTTTTGCATGGACTGAGATGTACGAAGCCTATCCTGAATTGGGGTAACCTGGCCGAGTTAGCTTCACTAGCATGGATACAGTTTTCGGAGATTTTTTGAGGGAGGTTGCCCCTCAGTTCCTTCGATATGTTCGGCGCGTGGAGTTTGAGCAGTTGCGTCAGGAGGCTATGTCACTATTGGAATATGCCGTCGGATTCAGTGAGTTGGCCAAATATGCACCTCACTTTGTGGTTCCAGTTGGGAAGCGAGTTCGTAGATTCATTAAGGGACTCGGGCATGATATTCGGTTCAGCAGGACCCAAGAGTTAGAGTCGGATGCCTCGTTTCAGCAGGTAGTAGAGATCGCTCGTCGGTTAGAGAGGATGTGGGACCGGGAGCGAGAGGATAGACGAGATCAGGAGAGAGAGTTCAGGGAGGGGAGGGGGCCTCGTAGATCGAGAAAATCTACTAGTTCTTATTATGGAGGCAAGGTACGACACGGTAAAGGTTTTGTGGGTCAACCAATTCAGTTTGCATTACCAATTTCGCATGGGGGTTTTCAGGTACTCATGGGTCTTAGAGGATTCATATTTTATGTTTTCCACAGCCACGTCGGCAGAGAGATTGTTTTCAGCGTGGAGATGTTAGCCACAGGGTGAGAGATTGTTCCAGGATTCAGGTAGATGTGTTATAGCATGGTATTCATGTGAATAAAGGGCGCCCAATAGGGGGAGGCCCGACCCATTGATGTGTTTCATATAGTAAACTAGAGGCCGTTGTGCCAGATATCATCACCCAGGTATGTTTTGATATGTTACAGAGGAGCACCAATCGTATTTCATTATAGTTCTGTTGGTCGGGATGAGTTCCCTTATTTGTTGTTTCATTTATGGGTGAGTTTTATGTTTTGTACTCTATTTTCGTGTTTACTCCTGATGAGAGATTCTATGAGTAGTAACCTGTGTCTATCGTCGTTTTATTCCTTCTTGATAGTGGTGAAACTGGAAGTGAGTCCTTGTTGTTCTTCGTGGTAAGCTTTGTGTGATTTTCCTAAGTATTTTGTTTACGAGTTGTGATTTGATACTCCATCGAGATGTGAGTTCAGTCAGCGTTATGATTTTATCAGCTGAGATGAATTAGTGGAGGAATTTCAATTGGTATGATATATTTTCGGTATGTGATTCAGAGTTGAGGGTGAGGTACTCGTGATATTTGTGATTCGATATGTGTGGACCGGGCTGAGTGCCGCGGTGGAAATTTTATCAGGATGGAATCCTTGTGATTTGTTCATATGCTTTGCTTCTTCCTTATTATATTGCTTTTGGTAAGTCGGTATTGATAGAGAGTTATGCCTATGGGCTTGTTTGATAGTTCCTTTATACGTTTCTACATTCATATTCAATCATTTTGTTATGTGCTTCTTTAGTGTTAGCTTGCGAGATGTGTGCCCGGCGGTGTTAGTTGTGGCTTGGTGACTCGGGTGTCTAATAATGAGGCCTTCGTGTTTATTGCATCATTATCAGTATTATGGAGCTTGGAAACAAAGTTCTTTTAGATGTGGGTCTAATTGCCAATGTTGAGTTGATTTCGGGCAGCTATTGTGATCAAAAGTGTTATTTGAACCTATGTGTGATGTGCTATGTTGTGTGGTCGTGCCTTATGGGCATATTCATGAATTAATGCAGCTGGTTGAGGCTAATGTCGGATATGGACTTAGAACCGGGTCTTTTGGAGGTGAATAGACGGTGAGAAATTGAAGTATGAGGCTTATCAGTGGTTATGGGAAGGCTATATTGCAGTTGGTATTGCGTCATCAGGCTTATGTAAGTTGGGGTGACGTGGGATCACCCGCGGGTGTGTTTTGGAAGTGTGAAAACAGTGATTGGATGAGTTCAAGGTAAATCTTGGCACGTTCGAGGACGAACGTTTGTTTAAGAGGGGGAGAGAATGTAACGACCCGATCGGTCGTTTTGAGAATTTAAGCTTCGTTCGGTGGCATAAGGTCTTGACCAGCTTCACATTGTGTATATCGACATGCGTGCGTGGTTGGATTCAGTTACCGGATAATCCAGAGTCGAATTGGAAGAAAAATTTCAATTTTGAAAACTTAAGTGATGGAAGTTGACCGGAGGTTTGACTTTTGTGTAAACGGCCTCGGAATGAGTTTGGGTGATGTCAACAGCTTCGTATGGTGATTTTGGACTTAGGCGTGCGTCCGGAATTGGTTTTGGAGATCCCTAGAGTAATTTGAGGTAATTTGGCGAAAGTTAGAATTTCGGCGATTTCGATCGATAGGTGAAAATTTTGATTTCGGGCTCGGAATGGAATTCCGGGAATGGCTGTAGGTCCGTTATGTTATTTAGGTGTGAGAGAGTTCTGAAAAGTGTGTGTTCGTGTGTTTGCTTAATGAAAGAGCATGGTATATATAGTTTTGAAATAGGTAGAAATAAGGTAAGAGTCCATAATCAAGCAATAATTAGGGAATCAGAATCAATCAACACAAATCAGGTTAAGTGCTTCCCCTAATTAAGGGGCTAAATTGCAAACGGTAATAGACATATAATTAATATGGAAAGATACCATATGAGTCACATAAGGAAATAATTTCAGCATAGTAAAACTATGAGACATGTGATCAATAAGGAAAGATACCATATGACGCTGAATGTGACACATAAGGAAACAATTTCAGCATAGTAAAAGTATAAGACATGTAATAGGGGCTAAGTTCAGAATATTCCAATTAAGGAAAGACTTAGGAATCGGTTTAACAGTCAGGTTGACCGTAGCATAAGGTAAGTAAATACCTTAAGGGTTAAAATCAGTAGAGAATATCACAAAAATCAGTGAAGGATCCATCAAAGATTCACAATAGCAAATAGTACTAATTTAAGCGGAATAGACACATATTAGGCAAAACTCAGAAACCCTAATCACGCAAAATTAGGGATTCACATAGGACATAGCAAATAATTAAAGGACTTAGCAGAATAAACATGGTACAATCGACAGAACAAGAATCAAAAAACCCTAATAATCGTAATAGCAAGAATCTTATAGAAAAATAGTAACAATTAGAGGGACTAATAGAACCAGCACAGTATAAGCGGAAAACAAAGAATCAGCAGGCCTAATGAGCAAAAATAGGGTAAAATCATAAAAATTCAAGAGGCTCATGAAAATCAAGCACACATACAGATTTAACAAACGTATCATCAAAGACACACTTAGAATCTAGGATTAAACTCGAAAACCTAGGGTTTTTAGCAAAATAAACCAGACCAAAAGGGAAAAGGTTTAAATAATGATAAACATGATGAAAATCATACGATAATGCTAGAAATCAAAAAGGAAAACTTTTTTCAAAAAGGGTTTAAGAACCCTAGTTTGAAAAATGAAGAACCTTTTAGGGAAAAAGGAAAATCTTTAGGGAAAAAATCAAAGGAACTCTTAATATGTACATATCTGTTACAGATCTAGAAGAATCGAGAGTTTAGAAGTTAGGGTTTCAAAGAGAGAACCCAGAGAGAAGGAGAAATAACTCAAAAATCACCGGTTTCAATCGGAGATGGTAAGATCTTACTCGGACGGCCATAGATAGTCGGAGAATGGCATGAGATATCATGGGATATGAGGGAGCCGCCTCTGGTTCACTTGAAGACCTCAGAGCAGTGATACCCGTTTAAGGAGGGAGTCATGAGGTTGGGGGTGGTGAAACCACCATGGTTTCCGGCAAGGTGACGGTCGGCGAAGGGCTTAGGTTAGCAGAGGGAGTTGAGAGAGATGAGAGAGATGTAACGACGGAGTGAGGGAGTGAAAATTAGAAGGGGGGAAGGGTAGTCGTTAGGTTTATTTTAGGAAGGGGTCATCTGGACTGTTGATCAATTTGATCAACGGTCACGATTAAATTCGGATTGGGCCAGCTAGATATAGGAATTGGGCTTGGGGTCTGTTGGGTTATTTTAATTGGGTTGGGATCAGGTCCTAATTAGGCTAAAATTTAAATATAAGTGGCTAGATGTTAAATAACTAATTAAATTAGATAAAACAATTTATAAAAATAGCTAATAATTATGTAAAAATGAAATTCATGCTTAAAATAAATGAAAATGATTACTTAGTATTTAAAAATACAAATTGTTAATTACTGGATAAAAATAATATAAAATCATATGATTGGGCTATAATTGCAAAGTTATTGCAATTATAGCCAAAATGTGCCAATTCAGCTAATTGTGAAATAATTTGGCCTTGATAAGACCAAAAATAATACATTAAATAAAGAAGTGCTTTTTGAAATCGTTTATAATGCAATTTTATAATTATTTATTGAAAATAGAATGCTGGACAAATTAAAATAAGTTAATAAAAATATAGAAAAATTATGGAAAAATACTAATTGCTATTAATGCATGATTTTGAGGCTATATATGCAATTAAAAAATATTTTGAGGCAAAATTGGGTATCAACAACCATCATGTTCACCCCTTCCATAAGATTCACTTGTTTTGGCCCTTGAACCTGTTGAATCCGAGCCTTGGCCAGTTGGTTCATGGTGGTTGTCAACTCAGCAACGGCTTGCCCATGATCAAGTAGCTCCTTAGGTAGGTCGATAACATTTGGGTCACCCTAAGGAACTGTAATGACCCGATCGGTCGTTTTGAGAAACTCTGTTCGGTGGCATAAGGTCTTGAACAGCTACATTGTGTATATCCACCTGCGTGCGTAGTTGGATTCAGTTACCGGATAATCCGGAGTCAAATTGGAAGAAAAGTTTCAATTTTGGAAGCATAAGTGATGGAAGTTGACCGGAGGTTTGACTTTTGTGTAAACGGCCTCGGAATGAGTTTGGGTGGTGTCAAGAGCTTCATATGATGATTTTGGACTTAGGCGCGCGTCCGGAATTGGTTTTGAAGGTCCGTAGAGTAATTTGAGGTAATTTGGCGAAAGTTAGAATTTTGGCGATTTCGGCCGATAGGTGAAAATTTTGATATGGGGCTCGGAATGGAATTTCAAGAATGGTTGTAGGTCCGTTATATTATTTGTGACTTGTCTGCAAAATTTCACGTCATTTCGGGTTGAATTGATAGGTTTCAACGCGAGTTTTGATATTTGAAGTTTTGAAAATTCATATGTTTGATTTTTGGTTTGATTCGTCCTTTGGGTGTTGTTTTATGTGATTTGAAACCTCGAGCGAGTCCGTGTTAGGTTATATGACTTGTTTGTGTGATAAGACGGGGTCCCGGGGGCCTCGAGTGCATTTCAGATGGGCTTCGGGTCATTTCTCCCTATTTTTGAACTGTTGTTCTAGTGCATGATGCCCTCTTCCGTGATCGCATAGCTCCAGTTGCGATCACGTAGTGTAAAACTAGACCAACCATGTTTCTCTTCTCCGCGTTCGCGTAATCACCCACGTGATCGCGTAGATCTGTGTGCTTCATTCATCGCGTTCGCACCTCCTTTTACGCGATCGCATTGTAGAAGCATGGCCTTGAGTACTTGTACATATTTTACTCTTCGCGTTCGCCTATCTCTCCTCGCGTTCGCAGTAACCTTTCTCCTTCACGTTCTGCGATTGCATTCAGCAACCCGCGATCGCGTACAACATTTCTTTGGGCAGTGGCTTTTCCTCTTCGCGATCGCATTACTTCTCCCGCGATCGTGATGCTTTAAATACCTGGGTAGATTATAAGTTTCCAAAATCGAGGGTTAAGCCATTTTAAACATATTTTGACTTCTAGAGCTCGATTTTTGGCGATTCTTTGAGGGTTTTTCACACAAAGCAAATGGGTAAGTGTTCTTCCACTTGAATTAATTATATTTCATGAATTAGTTCTTGTTTTTATCATTTAATTTGTGTTTTGGGTTGAGGTAATTGTGGGTTTTGAAAGAAAATTTCTAAAATGAAAAATCATGATTTGAAGGACCAAATGATATCGGAATTAGATAAATTTTGTATGGTTGAACTCGTATCGGAATGGGTATTCATTTTTTGTAAATTTTGTCGGGTTCCGTGGTGCGGTCCCGGGGGTCGATTTTTATAATTTTGAGAATATTGAGACTTTATTATTCGCAATAGATCCTTATACGTTTTATGTGTATTTTGAAGTTGTTTTAGTTGATTTTGAGCCGTCCGGAGGTCTTTTCACCTGAGAAGTTCATTTTAAAGTATCGGGTGGTCGCCGTCAAGGTAAGTGTCTTGCCTAACCTTGTGTGGGGGAACAACCCCTTAGGATTGAGTCTTCTATGTTGATTGTAGCCCGTGTACGCGAGGTGACGAGTGCGTACTCGGACTTATTTGCAAATAGGTTGGCCTTTTAGGATTTTTAGGTCCTTATATTCCCGTGTATGAATTGTAATTGTTATATCTGCGTTCCTAGTTGCTAGTTTCATTCGTACTTTCCCGAATTAGAAATTTATTGCTTAGTGTTCCTTTGTTTCTTATTTGATCTTAATTGACTTAAATGAAGACTTTTCCTTTACTACCGTTATGCTATATCTTCCTCCATACACTGCCTATTTGACTAAAACTAATATAATCTCGCCTTATAATTGTTTAGCAGTAATTGAAATATCTATACGTTGGTGTCAAGCATGCCCGTGAGTCGTACATTGTGATTTCTATGATTTTCCCTTAAGTGCTACTTAGGTTTAGTTGATAATCGTTCATGTCGATGGTATTTCCTTGGTATTGCCTATCACTGAGAATTGTTCAAGCTGAGTTTAGTCTGTGAAGCTAATAGTTTAAGTGAGATTGGTTATAGCTGCTTCCCTTGTCGGGATGATTTGGCTTCTTTGGTTGTGAACTTGAAATATAGAATCGTTGCTATAATTGCTTGGTTTTCCCCTCGTTATGTTGTTTCTCTTTGTGCTTGGCATTCCTTTCAGTGGCTACTTCTTATGAGTGAGTTTTTACTATTCTTGTGATTCAAGTCTCTGTATTGATTTGCTCATCGCACCGTGCATTCTGTCTTTGTCGCTTTTGCGCTTTTTGTGGCAATGTATGTTGTTTCTGTCGCATTCTGAGTGTTTTCTTCAGTGGATGCATTGCATATTTAAATTGCGACTACGGACGAGATTCCGGGAGCTTTCCCCCTGTACTACATTGCATATTTAGATTGGGACTACGGACGAGATTCCAGGAGCTTTCCCCCTGTATTGCATTGCATATTTAAATTGGGACTACGGACGAGGTTCCGGGAGCTTTCCCCCTGTACTGCATGACAAATTCTGAGTTACGGACTGAGTTTCCGGTAAATTTATCTTGAGGAGATTATGATTGAAAGTTATATTTCAAAAGTATATTTGAAAAGCAATTGTCTTGCAGAAAATGACATTTGAAAGTCATTTATTGGGAAACTATATTTAAAAATCACGTATCTTGAAAGAACTGTGTTTTAAAGATTTCTCCTTTTAAAGAGATATATATATATATATACACCTTCGGAGAATATGTGTTTCAAAGGGGATCTTTCTATACTGAAATGATTATATCTTCAGAGTTTTCAATATAAAATGTTGTTTAAAAGTTTTCACCAGTTTATTAAGTTTATAGGCTAAGGCTCGATGTGAACGAACTGACACATTTTTGAGTTACCAGTGTTTCTATTGTGTTGTAGTTTTCTTTCAGTTGGCTTGTTTTTGCTGTCCACCCTTCTATGTATTATTATGTTGTTCCGTTGATTGATTTCTGAAATTCCTTCCGCATTATTCTATCATTGTTGTTTATTATATCGCGAAGTCTTTAGATAGATATTGTTTTCGGTCATTTCTATACTCATGTATGTTTTATTTATTAGACCAGTGGTGTCTTGACTAGTCCTCGTCACTACTCCACCGAGGTTAGTCTTGATACTTACTGGGCTCCGCTGTGGTGTGATCATACTACACTTCTACGCATTTTTGTGTGCAGATCTAGGTATTTTTATTGTTAGTAGCTGCGCGGATGGTTGCCGAGGAGACTCAAGGTAAACCTGCTGCTGCGTTCGCAGGCTTCGGAGTCACCTTCTTGTTTTAATTCAACTGAACTCCCTTATTTCTAAACAGTTGTATTAGGAGTTGTAGAAAAATCTCGTAGAGCTTATGACTTGTATTACTGGTTTTGGGAACATTGTAATTCTGTCACGATTTCTATATCGAGACTGTTAGATTTCTTTTATTATTGTCGTTATTCTCTAAATGTTAGGCTTACCTAGTCCCTAAGACTAGGTGCCATCATGATACCCAACGGAGGGAAATTTGCGTCGTGACAGGAACATTGGATCTACTTTGCCATTCCGAAGAGGTATCCACCATCTCATCCAATATTTCACAAGCTTCAGAGTAAGGCGTGTTCATGAAGTTACCCTCGGCGAGTTGATTTACCACACACTCATTAGTTAGGTTGATCCCCATGTAGAAGGTCTATTGGATCATGACCTCGGTCATATCGATGTTTGGGCGCTCTTTGACCATTGTGCGATACCCTTCTCAAATCTCATGCAATGAAACCTTCCACAACGTCTATTCGTGCTTTATGACTTGCGGGGACGGGTGGTTCGGGATTCGGGAATGGTTTGAGTGATTTAGGAACACCTGGTTCTTTAAGGTTGGCTTATTTGGCCAAGTTTGACTTCGGTCAACATTTTGAGAATACGACCTCGAAATCGAGTTCTGACAGCTCCAGTAACTCCGTATGATGATTTCGGACTTGGGCGTATGTTCGGCTCGGGTTTTCGATGACCCGGGAGAATTTTGGCGCCCGAAATGGAAATCGGGATTTCCTTATGTTTGAAATTTGGTTTGGGACGTGATTTTATGCTATCGGGGTCCGAACGGAATTCCGAGACCGAGAATAGTTCCGTTATGTCATTTATGACTTGTCTGCAAAATTTGAAGTCATTCCGAGTAGTATAGGCATGTTCGGTGCATTGAAGTGAATTCTAGAATCTTAAGTTCTTAAGCTTGATTCAATTTGGTTTTGGGGTTGAATTTTGAGTTTCGTTGTTGTTTTTCACGTTCCGAAAGTTCGAGCGAGTCTGTATCATGAATACAAACTTGTCGATGCCTTTGGACGGGGTCCCGAGGGGCTCGGGTGAGTTTTGGACCCCCGGGAGCTAAGTTGGAAAAACTAGATTTTTGATGTCTGGTTTCCTTCTTCGCGATCGCATAAGGTGGGTCGCGATTGCGGAGAAGGAATTTGGCTGGGCTGCTGATTGTTCTTCGCGATCGCAGCTTCCTCTTTGCGATCGCGTAAGGTTGGACTCCATGCCTTCACGATCACAGCCCCATCCTCGCGATCGCTTAGTGTCTAGTCAGGGTCGGGCACAGTTGTTCTTCGCGATCGCAGGACCTCTGCCGCGATCGCAGAGGTCTGGCCAGTTGTTCTTCACGATTGCAGGACCTCCTACGCATTCGCAGAGGTTTGGCCATTTGGTCTTCGTGATCGCGGGCCCCTTTTTGCGTTCGCATAGAAGGGCCTCAGGCCCTGGGCCATTTGGTCTTCGCGATCGCGGGCCCCTGGTCGCAATCGCGGTGAAAGGGAAATCTGGGCAGTTAATTTATATACGGGATTTAAGTCCCATTCCCCATTCCCATATTCTTCCTTGAGTTATTTGAGAGCTTCCAAGAGGACCATCCAGACTAGTACTTGAGGTAAGTAAACTCCTTATTAACACTAGTTTCAAGCATCAATTCCTAGATAAATTCTCTACTAAATTATCAAAAATCATGAATTTGGGTAGGAAAAATTAGGGCTTTTGAGAAATTTGTGAATTGTCCGTTTAAAGCCATGAATTCAAGTAGAAACTACATAATTTTGATCCTTAGTCTATGGGTGAGCGATTCCTTCGAGAATTTTCGGAATTCGAGCGTGCGGGCTCGAGGTTGAAATTTAAAAATTCTTCAAGAATGTGAATTTTGGGATAAATGGGATAATCTCTTTTCTTTGAACATGAATTGATGTAATTATACTATATTTGTCTAGTTGCGAGCCGTCGAGAGTAGATTTCGGAGATTCGGGCGCATCCTTGATCCGAGGGGTGATTTCGTCACGAGGTGAGTCTCCTTTCTAACCTTGTAAGAGGGAATTGTCCCCTAGGTGCTCTAAATGCTATGTGTACTTGTTTGGGGGCTACTTACGCACCAAGTGATGAGAGTCCGTACGTAGCGGCTATTATTGTTATGACCGGGTAGTTAGGCCACAGCATGTTCATTTTTCTTCCTTGTCCTGATATATATATATATATATATATATATGTTCTATGCTCCTATTGTGCATAGCAATACTTCATCTAAAAGATTTCGTGATACTTGACTCGGAGTAATTGTATTTGTATACCTATATTGGGATCGGGCCGTACGCCACGGAGGATTTGAGAGTGATTATACCTATATTGGGATCGGGCCGTATGCCACAGCGAGTTTAGAAGGTACTTTATGGGAGCGGGCCGTACGCCACGGCGGATCTAAGACTTGGCTATTATTGGTTCACTCTGGTGGTCCTACCCTCGAAAGCGCGTTATTACTTAATTCAGTAGTTGTTTGGATTTCTGCTCTTGATATGTATTTGTTGCTTATTTCCTGACATGTCTATTGTATTTCATTATAGTCTATCATACGTTATTACTATTGGGCCTTACTGAGTATCGAGTCGACCTCTCGTCACTACTTCTTCGAGATTAGACGGGATACTCACTAGGTGCATATTTATTTAATATGTACTCATGTTGCACTTCTGTACTTAACTGTACAGGTATTGAGGTCGGTGCTTCTGGTTATTATACCGGAGATAGATCCTGAGCTAGTGGATTTGACTTCACGGTGAGCTGCTTCTTCTGGCGGTTTCCAGCAGTACCGTGGAGTTTTCCTTTTGTGTTTTCCCATCTATTTCACTCAAACAGTGGGGTTGTATATATTTCTTTTGGTTATTCTGTTAGCATGCCTGTGACACTAGTTCCTGGCACACACACACGTAGTGTTATTTTGGGTTTTGGGCTGTATATTCATATATATATGCTTATCGTTTGGCCCGCGCATCGTTACAGCTTTATTTCTTATCACCGGATTATCATTTTTGGATATCATGCTTAAAACTGATTAAAACTGGTAAGCGTTGGAATACTTAATCAATTGGAAAGGGTAACACTTAGTGATTTTGTGTTGGCTTGCCTAAACCCGCAGTTGGGCGCCATCACGACCTGAGTTAGGATTTGGGTCGTGACAACCGCGGCCGCGTAAGGTTCACCGGTGAGGTGGATACTATTACGCGGTCCACAATATTGAGGTTCAGAGAAGCTGTAGTTAAGTGAAAACATAGTCGCAGACCGCGCTGGAAGTGCGGCCGCGAAACCTTTGGTGCGGCCACGATTGGAATTACGCTGACAACGATGATTGAGAATCAAAGGCCTTGAATGTTGGCTCAAATGAAGAACGCGGGCACGTCTAAATTACGCGGCCGCAAACTTACCAGACGCGGACGTGGTGGAAATTCTGTTGGGAGCGAGATAAGAGGTTCAGAGACTTTGCAAGTAAAGCCTAATTGAGGAATGCGGTCTATGAACAAAGTACGCGGCCGCATATGAAGATCACACAGACGCGGTGTATTTTACGATGTCCGCGAAAAGTAGTCCAGTCCAAGCTTATATTTGAATAAAAGCGGTTCGCGCTCGTTATTGCATGAGCGTGAAAGTCCAAGTGATGAGACGCCCATTTTTACGCTGTCAGCTGAACCTCTGTAGTGGCATTTTAGTCCAGAAATTTCAGCTGTGTATAAATAGATCTTTTTCACATTTTTAGGTTAAGTTTTATATTAGGGAGCTCGTGAACAGTCGTACTTTACCACTTTGAGTAATGTTAGAGTAGTTTTAGCTTATATCTTTAGATTTTGTTCCTGTATTTGAATTTTATGGCTTATATTACATCTCCATATTTGATTTCTACCATTATCATGAGTATCTAGACCACATAGCTAAGGTTGTGACCCAACCCTAGTGTGGGTATTTAATGGGTATTCAATTTTAGGATTTAATTGTTTATGGGTTAGTGATATTTAGTTTATTTTATACTTAAATTGTAGAATCGGTGGTTGCAAACACTGATTCGTTCCTTTTTTACTTAGGCTCTTCTTGAGAAAGCTGAGAAAGAGAGCCCAAGTCTAGGAAAAATAGGTTAACAAGGAATTGGGGTGAATTCAATAGATTGATAGCCCCAATTAAGGGGTTAGACCTAGAGATAGTAATATCCGACTTGAGCCAATTTCACTTGCACTGTTTGAACACCCATTTGAGCTTGAAAAAGCCATTGGGCAAAGTCACTCAAACTAGCGAGAGGTACAGAGTGAGTAATTATGTGTGAAGGTTATATCACGACCCCAATCACAACAAGATTGTCCTAGATTCTAGACCCCATTAGATACTCGCCTAGGCGGAAGTCACTTCCCTAGTGCTTTTTATCAATTGAAAAACTCCTACAAAAACATTGTACTTAGATTTTTCAACAATCAAAAGCGTTAAATTTAGAATAGAAACAATCCCAATCATGGCTAGAAGTGTAATTAGAAACAACACGCGCAGCTAGATTAGGTAGAAATCCAACTCCTAACCAATATTAACTCCCTGTGGATATCGATCCCGACCTATCGGGTAAAACTGTTTCGACCACTCCTCACCATTATATAGTGGTGTAGGTTGGAACCGATCACTTTTTGGCGTCATTGTCGGGGAGTTAAATGGTTTTGGCTATCTATCTGACTAGTTGTGTGTATTGTTTTTCTTTCCTTCTATTTTACTAAATTTTGCGTGTTAAACGCTTTAGGTACAATATTGCTGATCCTCTCGGCAATGTTCGCCCAGGGGAGGAGGTAGATGATAATGGTGAGATGAGGTGCATCTAGTACCCCAAGCTCAAAGAAGAGGCTGACAGGCCAATGACAATATTCCAGACCCTCCCCCACCTCCTCCAAGGGCAGCACATTGGGTGCTTCCCAATGAAGGTTACACCAGTGCGATTGTTCCACCCCAAATCCGGGCAAGCAATTTCCAGATTACAAATGTTATGTTGACCTTATTGGAGCAGAGAGGTTTCTTCACATGTGCTCCCCATCATAATACATATAAACATTTAAAGGGCTTTGTAGATACCTGTTGGGGAAGCAAACAGACAAACATGTTGGAGGATGCATTAAGATTGAGATTGTTCCCTTTTTCAGTTAGAGAGAAAGTTTTGGACTGGCTCGAAAGGCTCCCCAACCATTCCATCACTACGTGATATGAGTTGGAGGACAAGTTTATATCCAAGTTTTTCTCACCGAGTCATATGACATCATTAAGGGATGAGATATTAGCTTTCAAACAGGAACACGATGAACCCCTTCATGAAATCTGGGAGAGTTATAGAACTATGGTCAAGGAATGCCCCAATAATGACATGACTGAAGCAATGATACAACAAACATTCTATCGGGGTATAAACACGACCAACCAATGTGTGGTAAACTAGCTAGCAGAGGGAAATTGTATGAAGTTGTCCTATGACGAGGTTGTGACATACTTGATGAAATGGCTGACACTTCTTCAGCTTGGCAGAGTCGGGCAAATGTTCCCCAAGGTGACTCGAATGTAATCAATCTTCATAAGGAAATGCAAGACCATGGGCAAGCCATATCTGAGTTGACAACAACCATGAACCAGTTAGCCAAAGCACAGTTGCAACAGATTCAAGGACCAAAGAAAGTAAATGCAATGGAAGGGGTCAATCTAATGGTTAACAAGAGGAGACAACGTGGTCAGCAAGTGCAAGGTAATCAATATCAATATGAACAAAGTGGAAGTGGTTACAACCACGATGATTCTTATGATGACCAAAGCGAGGAAGTGTTGTATGCAAAAACCTATCAAGGACAACAGAGCAATGCTCCAAATCAAGAATAAAGATCGGGAATAATCAGAGTTGGGGCAATCAAGGCCAATGGAATTGGAACAATGGCAATAACAATAACTCTAACAATTGGGGGAACAACAACCAGAACCGGGGGAATCAAGGAAACAACAATAGCAATTGGGGAGGTAATAACAACCAAGGTGGTTGGGGTAACGATAATAAAAATCCAAGGCTCCTTTACCAAAGCCTCCTCCGCTTTATCCTCAAAGACTTGCAAAGCAAAAGAATGAAAACCAATTCAAGAAGTTTATTGAGATGATGAAAAGCTTGTCAATCAATGTGCCATTGGTGGAAGTGCTTGAGCAAATGCCGAGATACGCCAAGTTTATGAAAGACTTGGTGACTAAAAAGAGATCTATGGATTGTGAGACCATCAAAATGACTCATCAAGTTAGTGCAATTGTGCACTTGATGGCTTCAAAGCTTGAAAATCCCGACATATTTACAATTCCTTGTACCATTGGGAGTGCGGATTTTGCAAAGGCCTTGTGTGATTTGGGAGCAAGTATAAATTTGATGCCTTACTCCGTATTCAAGACTTTGGGTATTGGTCAACCTAGAGCAACTTCAATGAGATTTCAAATGGAGGATAGAACAATGAAGAGTCCCATTGGTATTATTGATGATGTTCTTGTACGGGTAGACAAGTTTATTTTGCCCGCTGATTTTTTGATTCTCGACTGCGAAGTCGACTATGAGGTGCCTATAATTTTGGGAAGGCCTTTCCTAGAAACAAGGAATTCTTTGGCTGATGTGGAAGCAGGGGATCTCACCTTCCGGATGGGCGATGAAAAGGTTGTATTCCATGTGGGCAAATCAATGAGGCAGCCGAATAGTAATGAAGTTTTCTCCTTTGTGGATCTTGTAACGGAGGTGATAGATGATGATACAAGTGCAATGATCAATGTGGAAAATCCTATGGAAGTTGTATTATTGAACCATGAGGATGACGAAAGGTATGGCTTGGTCTAATGTGCAAATGCATTGCAAGGAAAGGGATCATATTCAAATGGGCCCCGTAAACTTTCCTGGGACTTGGAAAATCGGAATACTCCACCTACAAAGCCCTCGATCGAGGAGCCACCAACATTGGAGTTGAAGCCTCTTCCATCTCACCTCAGGTATGAATTCTTAGGACCATCTTCTACATTACCAGTTATTCTTTCTGCTTGCTTAACCAAAGTGCATGTAAACTCCATTCTTGATTTTTATGCATGGACTTCACCGGTGCACTTTGGTTAAGCAAGCATTAGAGAGGGGGGTATTTCGGATAGTGCATGGACTTCACTGGTGCAGTGTGGTCCTCAAAAGGGGGGTATGACCATTGTGACAAATAAGAAAAATGAGTTGATCTCTACTAGGACCGTGACCGGATGGCGGGTATGCATTGACTACCGAAAGTTGAAAAAGGTGACCCGCAAGGATCATTTTCCATTGCCCTTTCTTGATCAGATGTTAGACAGACTTGCCGTACGTGTCTACTATTGTTTCTTGGATGGGTACTAGGTTACAACCAGATTCTTAAAACCTCGGAAGACCAAGAGAAAACTACCTTCACATGCCCGTATGGAACATTTGCATTCTCATGGATTCCTTTTGGATTGTGTAATGCACCTATTACCTTTTAGCGGTGCATGATGGCCATATTATGGACATGGTGGAGGACTTCCTCAAAGTCTTTATGGATGATTTTAGTGTGGTTGGATACTCATTTGAAGAATGTTTGGAAAATCTTGACAAGGTGCTAGCCCGATGTGAAGAGACAAATCTTGTGCTTAATTGGGGAAAATGCCACTTTATGGTCAAGGAGGGAATTATCCTCGGCCATAAGATCTCAAAGAATGGAATTGAAGTGGACGAGGCGAAGATAGAAGTGATTTCAAAGCTACCTCATCCTACTTCCGTCAAGGGAGTTAGGAGTTTTCTTGGGCACTTGGGGTTCTACCGAAGGTTCATCAAAGACTTCTCCAAAGTGGTGAACCCCTTGTGCAAGCTGCTAGAAAAGGATGCAAAGTTTGAATTCAATGAAGAGTGCATGAAGGCTTTTAAACTCTTGAAGTATAAATTGACAACCACTCCAATCATTACCGCACCCAATTGGAGCTCACCTTTTGAGCTTATGTGCGACGTAAGTGACGTTGTGATAGGAGCGGTTTTGGGGCAAAGGGTGAACAAGATATTTCATCTGGTGTACTATGCAATCAAAATAATGAATGATGCCCAGGTTAATTAAACGATGACAGAGAAAGAGTTGCTAGCAATTGTGTTCGCCGTGGAGAAGTTTCGGCCTTATCTCATGGGTGCCAAAGTGATTGTTCACACCGATCACGCGGCACTCCGGTACTTGATGACCAAAAAGGACTCGAAAGCTAGATTGATGAGATGCGTTTTGTTGCTTCAAGAGTTTGACCTTGAGATCATTGATAGAAAAGGAAGTGAAAATCAGGTAGCGGATTATTTGTCCCGTCTAGAAGAGGAAGGGAGGCCCAAAGATGGTCTTGAAATTAATGATGCATTCCCGGATGAGCAACTCCTCTCGATTTCTTTGAATGGTATGCCTTGGTTCGCAGATATTGCCAATTTCCTTGTTACCGGCATTGTCCTGTGTGAGCTCTCTTCTAACCAAAGGAAGAAACTCAAACGGGACAGTTTGTACTATTATTGGGATGAGACCTATTTGTTCAAGATTTGCAATGATGGGGTGATTCGTAGATGTTTCCTAGAGGAGGAGCAAGTGAGGATACTTGATGCTTTCCATTCCTCGCCCTACGGTGGTCATCACGGTGGGGCGAGAACTGCTTCCAAGGTTCTTAGTTGTGGTTCTTATTAACCAACCCTGTATAGAGATGCAAGTGAGCTTGTCAAGAGATGTGATGAATGTCAGAGAGCTGGGGGAATATCAAAGAAGGATGAAATTCCTCTCACCACTATTCTTGAAGTTGACATTTTTGACGTGTAGGGCAAAGATTTCATGGGGCCTTTTGTGAGTTCCTGTGGAAACACTTACATTCTAGTGGCCGTTAATTATGTTTACAAGTGGGTAGATGCCGTGGCTTTACCCAACAATGAGGCTCGGAGTGTGGTGGCATTTCTCAAGAAAAATATCTTCACACGGTTTGGTACTCCTTGGGCAATTACCAGTGATGGGGGGTCTCAATTCTACAATAGGGCATTTGACACTTTGCTTTCAAAGTATGGTGACAATCATAAAGTATCAACTCCTTATCACCCCCAATCTAGAGGACAATTGGAGGTCTCAAACAGAGAAATCAAAAGCATATTGTCAAAAACTGTGAATGCAAATAGAACAGATTGGTCAAGGAAGCTCGATGATGCGTTGTGGGCTTATAAGACTGCATTTAAGACTCCAATCGATATGTCTCCATACTGGTTGGTGTTTGTAAAAGTGTGTCATTTGCCGGTTGAGCTAGAACATAAAGCTATGTGGGCCTTGAAGAGGTTAAATCTTGAGTGGGATGTTGCAGCAAATCTCCGCGTGGAACAACTCAATGAGCTAGATGAGTTTCGGTTTCATGCCTATTCAAGCTCATCATTGTACAAAGAGAAGATGAAATACTTGCACGACAAATATGCTAGAAACAAGGAATTCAAGGAGGGTGATTTGGTCCTTTATCTTCAACTCCCGGTTACGTCTGTTTTCTGGAAAGCTTAAGTCTAAATGGAGTGGCCCCTTTGAAGTAGTGGATGTAATACCTTTTGGTGCTCTTGACTTGAAGAACAAAAATGATGAAATCTTCGGAGTTAATGGGCACCGTGTGAAGCATTACTTGGGCAAGTTTGATGAAAGCCACGTGGTGGCCTTGATCAAGTTCCAATGATGATGGTAACCTGTGTCGTGCCGCGACGTTAAATCAGGCGCTTCTTGGGAGGCAACCCAAGTTTTTTTTTCTTTCTTTTTCATTTTTTCTTCTTAGATTAGGTTCTATTTTGAACTAACTGGTCGTGATATTTGTGTAGGAATTGTTTGTGCAGTGCAGGACAGTTGCTGGAAAAATTTGGCTAAGGATGGAATACCGCCGACCGCGCTCAAAATTTCGCGATCAGCGGTAACCTTTCCGCGACCTTTCTGCGGGGGCGTAATTTAGTAGCGGGCGCGGACTTGAAAAGCCTAGAGTGACAACTCTCTAAAGTTTCTTCCGCGTCTACGGCCGTTATTTCGCGGACAACGGTGTTTGTTTCACGGTCGCGCCTAGTTTTCTACTATCAGCAGTGTTGGTCAAGCAGCAGCTCTTCCAAAAGCTCAAAGTGTGGACCGTGGTGAAATTCTGCGGCCGCACCCAGGTAGGTCGGTGGGTCCTTAGGTTTTAAGTATAAATAGAAGGGCCCATCTCCTTTTACACTTTTCGAACCCTTTCATTTTCATAGCCATACTCTACTGTTCATACTCTAGCCTCTACACATCAATCTTCTTCTACTAATTGAGAATCGTTTTTCTTCCACAATTAATCAATTGTTATGTTCAATTTTGTATAGATCTTGCCTCTTTGTTTTCTTTTATTGTAGTTCTTATTCTTCTTTTCCATAGTTAGGGTTATTACATGCCATTAGAGGTGTTCATGAAAACCCGAAAAACCGAACCAAACCGACCAAAAAAATCGATACTTTTTAGGTTTAGTTTGGTTTTGGATTTGAATTTTAAAAACCGATCAAATTTGGTTTGGTTTTGGTTTAATCAAAAATAAGTGGAAAAAAAACGAAACAAACCGACTATAAAAGTAGCTATTTGAATTTATTATTATACCTATATATATATATATATATATATATATAGGTATAATAATAAATTCAAATAGCTACTTTTATAGTCGGTTTGTTTCGTTTTTTTTCCACTTATTTTTGATTAAACCAAAACCAAACCAAATTTGATNGTTGATAGTTTTCCTTTGTTAAGTACAAGAATTTATTTTCGTGTTAAAAATAATCGATTTTTAATTGAGTACTTTAATTATTCATCACTATATGATTCAATTATCATCAATATATCTTGGTAAATGATAGATTTCTCAAAGAGCAATTGATTTGATAGTGTTACATTGAAAATGTAGTCATCGGAATATGCGTTTGGTAGTGTATGTCTCATATTTAAGAAAAAACCGATGAATAAACGAATAAACCGAAAACCCGACAAAAACCGAATCAAACCAAATCGATAAAAAACCGACTTAATTGGTTTGGTTTGGTTCCGATATTTGAAAAACCAACTTACTTGGTTTTTTTGTTTTTAGGGAAAAATCGACCCAAACCGAACCATGAACACCCCTACATGCCATGGTCAAAAATGATGATAATTTAGGCCTAATCATAGATGGGTAATTTATTTTCATGCCTAATAGGGGATGGATTTCTTCATTTTACCACTTAATTGCCAAAAAATTTGCTAAGTGAAAAAACCCTAGGTCATAAGCTGTTCTTCAGTACCCGTTTTGTTTGAGTTCCGCGGACCGCGGCTCAAATTTCACAGTCTGCGTTCATGAGCGTGGGGTAGTGAGTCGGTTAAGTGTTTGCGGCCGCGATGATTTTTTTGTTGTCCGCGGTAGCCTATTCGCAGCCACGTTGATAATTTCGCAGACCGTGCTTCTAATCTTTAGAGGGTCATTCAACTGGGTCCGCGGCCACGTTCATTTTTACGCGGTCAACGTCTTTTCTTTCGCGGTCACGCCCAGATTTTTGCGGTCAGCGCTATTTCAACTTCAGAGACTGGGTAGTCTGAACTCCAGTCTCTCGCAGACACATCTCTTTTTATGCGGACCGCGGTGGCCAGTCCGCGGCCGCGGCTCCTTTTTCGTTGTCACCGGACCACTGCTCTATGAAACATTGTGATCATTTATCTGCTTTCATTTCAAAATTGATTGAATAACATTACTAATGAGCTTTCACTGAATGTGTATGTAGATAATGGTTAGATCTCAAGGTGGTACAGAAAAACAACAAGGGAGGGGAGATTCCTCCCAGGGCCGGGGGAAAGGAAAACAGACAGCACCCCTAGATCCTAAAAGAATCATTGGTAATAAACAAACCCTCCGGAGACCCACTCTCGACACATCAGAGACCAGTGAATATGTCCCCTCCCGGAAGATTTCTGAGGGGGAGGCTGCCAAAACCTAACAAGAGGCACAATCTAAGCCTTACAGGCTCGTAAATGAATCTACCTCTTTATCCGGTTCTGGCTCAGAAGGAGGTAGTGAGACTCCAACACCTCCTTCCCCAACTGCTGCAACTCCTGCCTCCATAGCAGCCCCAATGAATGTTGATAGTGATGACGATGTCTCGAATGACGGGAGGGGTAGTGAAACCTGTACTGGGGGGGTTGGTGAGATCAAGGAACCCGGAGGTATGGCAAGACCGGTTCATCGGTGAGAAGGCGTACCACAAGTTCTAGGAATGGTGGCTCCAAAGGTCACTCACGCTTGAGAGGGACTTCATTGAGCAAGATCTTCTACCCCACAGCCCCAATGTAAAAAGACAATTCAATGAAAGAGTGGGGTGGAAGTTCTTCACCATCAAGCTACCGAAGGCCAATGAGTATTTGGTCAAAGAGTTCAATGAAAATGTCGCCCATATCAAAAAGGGCACATATTTTACCAATGTCCGGAACCGGAAGATTATGTTTGATTGAAAGGATTTAAATGATTATGTTGGGTTCAATGATGAGGATGAGACTCTCTATTTGGAGAATGTGGATCTAGATGAATTAACCCACCCATGGCTTGCATCGGTGATAGCCATTCCAGGGACTACTCCAGCTTGGCTTACACCGGGGGTTCCAATATTTAGGAACACTTTGAGCTTCGAAGCAAAGGGGTGGTCCACTTTTGTGTGCAGCCGGATAAATCTTACTCAGCATGACAGCGTTATGCCGATCTCCTGGGCGATTATTGTGGCGGCTATCATGGCGGGTTTCCCAATAAATGTGGGGAACATTATGTCCAGAGTTATTACCAGAGCTAATGGCAAGGATGAAAGATTGTATCCCTTCCCAAACTTCCTCACCAGGTTCTTAGAGGACTAGGGAGTAGAAAGGAGCGACTTTGACACCAAAGTGAAGCCAAAAAAGGCATTCTCCTGTTACATCCTTCAGGGTCCAGACAACCCCAAGTCCAAAGGGAAAAGCCACCACCTCCACTGTCTAGTCTGAAGAGCCAGGGTAGTGGCCACTGGGTCCGAGCCTTCCACTGCCGAGGGGTCATCTGCTTCCATGCCACACCCACCCTCCGAGCCATCTGCTTCTATCCCACCATCAGTGCCTTCTTCACCAGCTTACCCTCAGACTGCACTGAGGGTAAATCAGACTTTGGCTAGCATCAACAACTAGATGCAGGTAGCTACATCAAAGCTATCTGCCTTGTCTAGTACAATAGCCACTCAGGCAGTTCCAGCACAGCTCCAGATGCCTCCATCAGTAGAGGAATCATTGAAGGATATTCTTGACAACCAAACAAAGATTCAAGAGTCTCTGGGTGCGCATGAAAAAGCAATCAAGGAGCTGGGTAAACATGTGAGGAAAGTGAAGAAGGGTCAAAAAGAGTTGAAGAAGGAGGTGGTGAAGCTCACTTCTGTCGGCGACATTCCTTTGAATCTCCTTATTGGAGAGACTGTCCCTGCAGCACAGATACCAGAGCAGGAGGCTGACATAGAGCCTGTGAGGAGAGTGGTGATACCACAGACTGATGACTTGGAGATTCAGCTAGAGGACCCCGAGGGAGGTGATGATTCTGGACAGCCACAGGACCTCGCCAGTGACCCAGAGGCCTCATAGGGAGTTTGCTTTACTCTCCATCCCTCCCCTATTCTATTTTTTCTTTTAGCATTGAGGACAATGCTAATTTTTATTTGGGGGTTGGCCTTATTTGAATATGATGATTTTGATGGTTTGTAATAACTTTGATACTATTTTTCTTTATGTTTTTACTTATCAAATTTTATTTTTGTTCTTTTTCACTTTTGGTATGTATATAACTTTACCATTCCATGTATATATTCATCCCCATATTGTGTATATTCGTTTCATCCCCCTGTTGTACATATTCAGTTTACTTTCCGTATTTTACTTTATAACTTCTTTTGTAGTTTTCCTTATTTGTGTAGCTTCTTATTTCATTTAGTAGCTTCTTTTTGAATTTGTAGCTTCTTTTTACATTTTTTTCGTGATAAATAAGCCTTTGGTTTTCTTAGTGACACCGTTCTTTCCAAAGGTGGAATTTGTGTGAACCGGGTGGCTCTTCCTAACGATGGATGGCGTGACAACCTTCTTAAGGGATTGAGACTGTTTTTCTTTTTGTTTTGATTTATAGTAGTAATGAATAAATGTGACTCGAGTAAGCTTCACTTGGCACTAGCACATTTACCTTCGACCTCATGGTTAGAAACAAGTTTGTTGACGAGATTAGCTCTAATTGTGACCTTTAGAATCTTGAGTTGACTAAAACTATCATCAAGTGGTTTTCTGTTAGCCACATGTGATCTTCAATCTTAGCTAGGGTTGTTGTGGTCCCTCGGCTCTATTCTTTTTAACAATCCGGTAGCTTGAGAGGTGAGGTTTTGAATTGCAAGTCCAAGTCTCGTGCCAACAAGTCCAGAACTTGCCCTGAATGTTTTTCTAGGAGAAATTCTAAGTTAGCTCGACTTGAGAAGTTATTATAGTCTCTCCTTAATCCCATTTGAACGTTGAAAACTTCCATAGACTACCCACTATGATATCCTTAGTCAACCCCTTTAAGCCTAAGCCTTTTTCATTCAATAACCATATTACAAGCCTTCATTTGTTCTAAAATGACCCTCTCTTGGCACCCAATATTTCCTTAGAATTCATTATGAACAATAGGCAAAAACATAAGTTTGGGGGAGATACGAGGAATTTCAAAGTGATGAAAGGTTCAAAGAACAAAAAGAAATGATGAAAAGGAAAGGCAAAAGAAAAGGATGAAAAGCCAAAAATAAGCAAGTCAAAAGAAAAGTAAAGGTTGAAAGGATTCAAGAAAATAATGTTGAAAGGCTTGGAATGATGAGAAAAGGAGAAAAATGATCGTCACATAGAAGAAAAGAGTGACAATGTGTCTCTCTAGTTACCCCAAGGAAAAAGAAAATGACTCAACGAGTCAAGAAAGCATGAGCCACATTGAGAAAATGGAGTGCTTAAGGAAAGATGATTCCATCATTGTTCATTATGTCTGACATTGATCCAAAAAGCCTTTATTACATCCCGTTAAAGCCCTATAGGATTTCAAGTTGAGTAAGCTTACATTAGTAGTGATTTACATGAGGGGCAAGCCTATGGTACTTAGAGTCGGACTTGTGGAATTCTTTTGAGAGTGATGACTGCACTTCTTTAAAATCCCGGTTTTTAGGTTAAGTTTTATATTAGGTAGCTCGTGAACAGCCGTACTTTACCACTTTGAGTAATTTTAGAGTAGTTTTAGCTTATATCTTTAGATTTTATTTCTATTTTGAATTTTATATTACATCTCCATCTTTGATTTCTACCATTATCATGAGTAGCTAGACCCCATAACTAGGGTTGTGACCCAACCCTAGTGTGGGTATTTAATGGGTCTTCAATTTTAGGACTTAATTGTTTATGGGGTAGTGATATTTAGTTTATTTCATGCTTTAATTGTAGAATTGGTGGTTGCAAACACTGATTCGTGCCTTTTTTACTTAGGCTCTTCTTGAGAAAGAGGTCCCAAGTCTAGGAATAATAAGGAATTTGGGTGAATTTAAGAGATTGATAGCCCCTATTTTAAGGGTTAGACCTAGAGATAGTAATACCCGACTTGATCCAATTTCACTTGCGCTTTTTGAACACCCATTTGAGCTTGAGAAAGCCAAATTGGGCAAACTCACTCAAACTACCGAGAGGTATAGAGTGAGTAATTATGTGTGAAGTTTTTATCGCGACCTCAATCACAACAAGATTTTCCTAGATTCTAGACCTCATCAGATACTCGTCTAGACGAAAGTCACTTCCCAAGTGCCTTTTATCAATTGAGAAACTCCTACAAAAACATTGTACTTAGATTATTTTCAGCAATCAATAGCATTAAATTTAGAATAGAAATAATTCCAATTATGGGTAGAAGTGCTTGTGGCGCTGATTACAGTAGCGAAAAAAATCCTGGCGCCCAGCGCTACCCTGGGCGCTGGCGATGGAAATTGTTTTTCCCCGTCACGAAAATGTGCATAACTCTCTCGTACGATGTCCAAATTCGTCGATTCATTTTGCTATGGCTCCGAAATTTCGATACGCATCTAATGCTTCAATTGAAACTGAATTTGGAGCTTATTTGATTAGTGTGGACCACTTATTCTTGAAGGACGACGTCGAAACATTCTTGAAATGGCCAAGTTAAATTCCGTTAACCATCCGAAGTCGTCCCGAGGCCCTAGAGACCTCAACTAAATTTACCAACACATCCCATATGATCATTCAAACTTAGTCGCACTCCCGAAACACCAAAACTAACATCAAAACACCAAATTCACATCGGATTCAAGCCTAAGAACTTTGAAATTTCTAAAATTCCCCAATGATGCCGAAACTATCCAAATCAACTCCGATTGACCTAAAATTTTGCGGACAAGTCCAAAATGACATTACGAACCTGCTCCAACTGTCGAAATTCCATTCCATCCCCAATAGTCTATTTTCCACTATCGTCCGGAAATTGCCAAAAACTAACTTCCGCCAATTCAAGCCTAATTCTACACCGGACATCACAAAATTATTCTGAACACACTCCTAATTTCCAAATCACCTAATGAAGCTATCTGAGCCATAAAATCCGCATTTCGAGGTTGTTTATTAATAAGTCAACTCTTAGTTGACTATTCCCCATTTTTAAGGCTATTCTTAAGGACTAAGTGCCTGAGTTCTCATTTAACCATTCCGATCTCAAGCCTATCAACTCTAACACATTAATAATAGAATAACCAGTATATAATAAGTCAATATCAACAATTATAATGCAGGTTTTGCGTAACAACGGACCGGGTCGTTACATTCTCCCCCTCTTAAACAAACGTTCGTCCTCGAACGAGTCTAGAAACATACCTGGAGTCTCAAACAAATGGGGATACTTGCTCTGCATTTCCCGCTCGATCTCCCAAGTGGCCTCCTCCACTGGCTGACCTCTCCACTGCACCTTTTATGATGCTATATCCTTGGACCTCAACTTTCTGACTTCACGAGCTAAAATAGCTACTGGCTCAACCTCGTATGACATATCACCCTCGAGCTGAACTGTGCTGAAGTCTAACACATGAGACGGATCACCAACATATTTCCTGAGCATCGACACATGAAACACCGGATGAACACTCGACAAGCTGGGTGGAAAAGCAAGTCTATAAGCCACCTCTCCAACCTTCTGAAGCACCTCAAAAGGACCAATAAACCGAGGACTCAACTTTCCTCTCTTTCCGAACCTCATAACACCTTTCATGGGTGATACTTTTAGCAGTACCTTCTCACCTTCCATAAATGACACATACCGAACCTTCCGGTCTGCATAACTCTTCTGCCTAGACTGCGTCGTGCGAACTCGCTCCTGAATCAACTTCACCTTCTCCAACGCATCCTGAATCAAATATGTGCCCAATAACTT
>ML284156.1:2087-37413 GCA_005239495.1 Nicotiana undulata
CGGATTCGGATTCGGATTCGGATTCGGATTCAGATTTGGTCAAATGATCGAGAGATTATTTTTTGGATCAAATTTATTTGTTAATAGTAAATATTAACAGAAATGTTATTAAATATTTGTTTTAATAACAAAATATTAATATTAAAATAAATATTAATATTAAATCCATTTCAGTTATTATCCAGAATTTAGTTTTCTGTTTTGTAACAGAAAATTAACTACCCTTCAATTTTCCCTCTTTATTATTGAGTAAATAGCCAATTATGTCATGGCATTTACTTTATGGGCGTTTTTGCAAAAACAGCCATTATGGAGAGTTGCACCTCTTCAGATTTCAGCCCAACTTTGGCTATAAATACAAGTCCATTCTCTCAGATTTTACATACTAATTTCTGAGTTCTCCTCCTTCTTTCTGCATACTTTCATCTTCAAAGAAAGCAAGTAAGTGTGATTTGCTACCGAACTTTGAGTTCGCTGAAACACTGGGGTTTGAAGTACCACTACACCAGTGTGAAATTCGTTCTATCCTGGGAAGAAATAATCCATAACCTTGGGTACTAGGAGGGGATTAAATTCCTTAAGGAAATACTGTGAATTCAGTGGGCTCAGATTAATTTTCCATTACGTTTACATTTCTGTTTATGTTATTTTATTATTTTCAGAATTGTTTTACAAATACAGATTTATAACAAAAGATACGTTACGTTGGTACTCGGTTGAGTAAGGTACCGGGTGCTCGTCGCGGCCCATCGTTTTGGATCGTGACAGTACCGTTTTACGGATAAACGAATTAGTTGCTTATTTATTTACTTTGTTTTGATTTATGCAAATATGATCGGCAAGTTGCAATTTTATTATGTGTTGATAGGCAGAAAGAGATTAGCTACTGATTATTACATGTACAAAAACTACTAGTCTTAGTAGCAATTTAATTGCGGAATAAAAGAAAAAGATTTTTTTAAAAGTGGAACATGAAATTAGTTATGTAACTGAACGAGTAATTGTTGCATACAAATAATATACAAAGTTAAAGAATTTGAATAGTAATTTTGTAAACAACTAATTCTTTTATAATTAAACATAACTAATTCCAATATTTTTAATACTAATATAACTAATACATTCTATCTAGTACTACTTTATACCTCCTGCCAAACGACCCTTTGGTTTAAGCAATGAGGGAGATATGGACGGCTGCTTTTGTCTTTGTCGCAGTGTCCGTTCTCCGCCGCTACTTATGCAGCCTCCTGACCTACTTTTTAATGCTCATCCGCATGGGGGATTTCTTTGACCAAGCCTTAAATAAATTTTAGATTTTGGTAAATTCATTAAGAAAATCATTTTCCTGAATTGTAATTTTTATATATTTTAAATATTTAAATTACTATTTATTGCGACTTATAGTATCTTTTATGTAATTTTCAAATTTATATATTTTATTTTTAAAAACTTAAAAATTCTATGTCTAATTTCACAATCAAAATTAAGAAATTTGAATCTATGAATCCAAATTGTGACACCTAAATTAGGACACACGAGTAACAATTATAAGTTATTTTTCAAATAATCGTTCATCTCTATTCAAGCTTTTTAAGTCATTTATTTAAACACAAATAAATTTAATAAATAAATAAATAATACAATTTTCTTATTTATTTTGAATAAATTCGATTTTAGTTCAAAATTACACTTTTTTTCTAAAAGCGAGGAGCGTGAGGTGAGGCATTTACTTGATACAAGATGAGATGCAAGTCTCGAGACATGGGGTAAGCCTTATGGATATTCAAAAAAATTAATTTAGAAATACATAACATAGCATTATAACACAAAATATGTTAAAAAAATACATTATAAGTTCAAGAAAATAAAAAACAATTAAGAAACGCATATAAAGCTAAACATCTAGCATGTTTTACAAGAATATACAATATAATAATTCTGTTAAAGTTACTATGAAGTTTAAATTAACTATGACGTCTTAACTTTCAAATAGTTAAAAATCATAATTTCTTAAAAATATTATTGTATGTGGTAAAATCGAGAGGCTCGGTTATAGGGGCTCAAGGGCGCCTCTCGAAAGCAAGTACGCGTGGAGGTAGGTCCGGGCTCGAGGAGTGCGCAGACCGATGGATCAGGGTCAGACTAGATCGACACCATAGTAACCGAATCACGAAATATACGCACTCAATCATCAATCCCGGGGGAATCTCGGAGCCAGTAGAGCTATTAGCGGTTAGCCACGCCAATCGTGTATTTGCTTCCGCAACTAGAATATTTCCTTATTTAGAATTCCTCTACTATATAAAGAGGAACCCTATTCATTTGTAGGAGGATCACCACTATCGTCATCGCATTCAAGTTTTCATTTATACTACTGAATACAAACATCTATTTTATTTATTGTTAACTCTTGGTATTCAAGTTGTTCATATTATTATTGTTGTTCTTACTGTTATCGACGACTGTTCTTGAGTCCAATCCAGATCGAGGTCATTAACTTGCAGTTCCACGAGTTCGATCCATATAAATCGTTTGATCCATTTATTTACTTAGTCTTTTACCAATTATCATTGAATTAAATCGCGTATCCTTATAACTACATTACAAATTTAATTGTTACTCGTATTTCGAGATAAACAGTTTGGCACCACTGTGGGGCTAAGGATAATAAAGAGTTTCAGTGTTAATTCTGATATAACACACTATTTTACGCTTGTTTCATGTCAAGAATTTTGTTTTCACGATAAATCATGTCAAACTCACAGAACACATCTACACATGGTGATAACGGCCTAGGACTCCACGTGGAGAACGAGAATATTGTCGCTCCAAGAGTCGAGGCCCCACAAGCTGGTCTCGTAGAAGTACCACCAGCTAACCCAGTCGACGTCGGTTCGCAACATTGCTTTGAATGCAGATTTAGGCGGAGACCCCGGTGGAAGCGTACGCAGGAAGGTCGGACCGACGGTCGAAGCACCCAGGGCATAGGAGACGAATGTGTTAGTCTCCAAGTCATATTTGAAATGCTGCAAGCCCAACAGAATGTTATTGCCCAACTGCAAAATCAGCACCAAACTCCAAATAGGGTCAAGAAAGAGGTCACTCGCCGTATCTAGCCAGTGCCTGAAAGATCAGGTGATAGTACTTCGACGACTGACCCTGGTATAATGAGAATGCTCGAGGAGATTACTAAGAGAATAGAGTCGGGGGAGAAGAAGATTGAAGCCAACGATAAGAAGGTGCAAACCTATAACTCTCGAGTTGATCAGATCCCGGGGGCACCACCGATATTAAAGGGAATGGACTCCAAGAAATTTTTACAAAAACCATTTTCTCCAAGTGCGGTTCCAAAGCCCATACCGAAGAAATTCAGGATGCCCGATATACCAAAATACAACGGTACCTCGGACCCCAATGAGCACGTTACCTCTTATATGTGTGCTATTAAAGGAAATAATTTGGAAGACGATGAAGTTGAGTTGGTTTTGCTGAAAAAATTCGGAGAGACCCTATCCAAAGGAGCCATGATTTGGTATCACAACTTGCCTCCGAACTCTATCGATTCTTTTGCCATGTTGGCAGACTCGTTTGTAAAGGCGCACGTTGGAGCTATTAAAGTTGCAACAAGAAAATCAGACCTCTTCAAGGTAAAGTAGAGGGAAAACGAGATGCTACGAGAATTTTTATCTCGGTTCCAAATGGAACGTATGGATTTGCCACCGGTTACCGATGACTGGGCTATTCAAGCTTTCACACAGGGATTGAACGAGAGAAGCTCGATCGCATCACGCCAACTTAAACAAAATCTGATAGAATACCCGTCTGTAACTTAGGCGGATGTTCACAACCAGTACCAGTCGAAGATTAGAGTCGACGATGACCAACTGGAAGCCCCCTCGGGTTCAGTACACCCGAGTCGGTCGACAAGTAAAGGGCAAAGAGATTTTGACAGAGAATCAAGACTAGCCAAAGATCGATATCAGCCATACGCCGCAGATAAAAGAAACAACCATACATGACGTAATTCCACCCGTAATGATCGAAGGGGCGACCGAGGGCATAATCCTCGGGGACTCATGAGTAAGACTGGATTCGATAAGTATGCGGATCCCACGGAAGTACCTTGATTATCGGAGTATAACTTCAGCGTCGATGCCTCAGGCAACGTATCAGCCATTGGAAGGATTAAAGACACTAGATGGCCAAGGCCGATACAAACTGATCCTTCTCGGAGAAATCCTAACTTAATGTGCAAGTACCATGGCACACACGCCCACAGGACCAAGGACTGCATGCAGTTGAGAGAAGAAGTGGCTCGATTATTCAACGAGGGTCATCGTAGAGAACAAAAATCACTTCAGAGAGAGAGACGCCAACAAAAGGAATGAAGAAGAAAAACCAAAGCATGTTATCTACATGATCGTCGGTGGGGTCGACATCCCACAGGGACCAGTTTTCAAACGCACCAAAGTGTCAATTACAAAGGAGAAATGGACCCGAGATTACATGCCCGAAGGCACCCTTACATTCAACGGCGGGGAGGCAGAAGGCCTTTCCTAACCACACAACAACGCCCTGGTAATTTCTATCTTGTTAAATAAAGTTCAAGTTAAACGTGTTCTTGTGGATCTAGGTATCTCGGCAAATATAATCAGGTCGAGGGTCGTAGAGCAGCTCGCCCTACTTGATCAAATTGTACCCGCATCTCGAGTCTTGAACGGCTTCAACGTGGCTAGCGAGACGACAAAGGGAGAGATAATCCTACCGGTGAACGTGGCCGGCACTATCCAGGACACAAAATTTCACGTCACTGAAGGTGACATGAGGTATAACGCACTGCTCGGGAGGTCGTGGATCCATGAAATGAGGGTGGTGGCATCGACCCTTCACAAGATGATGAAGTTCCCAACAAAGGATGGGGGAAAACAATCTACGGAGAGCAACACGCTACAAAGGAGATGTTCACAGTCAATGAGGTGACACCGATACTAGCATCCTCGACCTTAGAAAAATCGAGAATCAAAGTTAAGCAAGAAGCCAAATAGCAATCACCACCCCCAGCCTCGACCAAAGCGGATAGACAGGTAATCGAAGGTGACGAAGAGGATTTTCTCACTCCTCGAACCTTCGTCGTTCCCGAAGAATCGGATGCAACTAAGTCAACGGTCAAGGAGCTGGAACAGGTGATACTCATCGAGTATCTACCCGAACACAAGGTAAACCTGGGAACGGGGTTGACCCTCGAACTCAGGAAAAAACCCATTCAATTTCTTATTGATAATATGGATTGCTTTGCGTGGTCCCATCTAGATATGACAGGAATCCCGCCCGAGATTACAACCCATCGATTAAGCCTAGATCCCAAGTTCAGGCTAATAAAGCAGAAGAGAAGGACTCAGTACGAAGTGAAGCACGCCTTCATAAAAGAAGAGGTAACTAAACTCCTTAAAATAAGGTCCATTCGAGAAGTCAAATATCGACGCCACGGCTGGACACGAGATACTTACCTTTCTCGACGCCTATTCTGGGTACAACCAAATCCAGATGGACCCAGAAGACCAGGAAAAAACCTCTTTTATCACTAAGTATGGAACCTACTGCTATAACGTAATACCCTTTGGGCTAAAAAAATGCGGGGCCCACATATCAACGCCTAGTTAACAAGATGTTCGAAGAACAAATAGGAAAATCGATGGAATTTACACTAGCAAAGTGTTAGTTAATTCCCTGCGGGGAGAGAACCATTTGACTCATTTGCAGGAAACCTTCGAGATCTTGAGGAAGTACAACATGAAACTCAACCCCGAGAAGTGTGACTTCGGGGTCGGCTCGGGCAAATTCCTTGACTTTATGGTGTCGAATCAGGAAATCAAGATTAACCCCGACATAATTAAAGCCATCGAGGACATCACCGTCGTAGACACTGTAAAAGTTGTTCAGAGGCTAACCGGACGAATAGCCGCCCTGGGCCGGTTTATTTTGAGATCATTGGATCGGAGTCACGGGTTCTTCTCCTTGCTTAAAAAGAAAACGACTTTACATGGACCCCGGAATGTCAGTAAGCATTGGAGGAACTGAAGCGGTATCTACTGAGCCCACCTTTGCTCCACACCCCAAAGACAGATGAGAAGTTATATTTATATATGGCGATGTGCGAGATAGCGGTAAGTGGAGTGCTAATCCGAGAAGAACAAGGTACACAGTTCCTAGTTTTCTACGTAAGTCGAACTTTAGGAGATGTTGAAACCAGATACCCGCACCTAGAAAAATTAGCACTTGCTCTAATAAGCGCATCTAGAAAACTAAAGCCATATTTTCAGTGTCATCCTATATGTGTCATTACCACATATCCCCTTCGAAACATATTGCATAATCCCGAATTATCGGGCCGACTGACAAAATGGGTCGTCGAACTTGGCAGGTACGATATTGAGTATCAGCCCCGGACAACCATCAAGTCTCAAATATTAGCAGACTTCGTGGCAGATATTTCGCCAACCGTTGTACCCGAAGTAGAAAAGGAACTACTGCTGATATCGGGAACTTCCTCGGGGGTATGGACCCTCTTTATGGATGGAGCCTCGAACGTGAAAGGGTCCGAACTCGGTGTTGTTTTATAACCGCCCACGGGAAACATTGTTAGACAATCGATTAAAACTGTTAAGCTGACCAACAACAAGGCCGAGTATGAGGCTATGATTGCAGGTCTTGAATTAGAAAAGAACTTGGGAGCGGAGGTCATTGAAGCTAAGTGCGAATCCCTGCTGGTAGTTAACCAAGTAAATGGCACTTTCAAAGTATGAGAAGATAGGATGCAAAGATATTTAGACAAGTTTCATATCACTTTACACCGCTTCAAATAATGGACTCTGCAACATGTACCTCGAGAATAGAATACCGAGGATGATGCACTTGCCAACTTGGGATCATCGGTCGACGAGATAAAATTAACTCGGGGACTGTCGTCCAGCTCTCGAGGTCCGTAATCAAGGAAGGGCACGCTGAAATAAATTCCACAAGGTTAACCTGGGATTGGAGAAACAAGTATATCGAATACTTGAAAAACGGGAAGCTACCCTCAGACCACAAGGAATCAAGGACCTTACGAACTAAGGCAGCTCAGTTCACATTGGACGATGACAGAACGTTATACAGAAAGGCATTCGATGGTCCATTGGACGTATGTATGGGTCCGAGAGATACCGATTATGTGTTACGATAAATTCATGAAGGCACCTATGGAAACCATTCTAGCACCGAGTCACTAGTTCAAAAGGTCATCAGAGCAGGATACTATTGGGATAGCATAGAGAAGGACGCTAAGGAGTTCGTTCGAAAGTGTGATAAATATCAAAGGTTCGCACCAATGATTCATCAGCCTGGTGAACAACTTCACTCGATCCTATCCCCCTGGCCATTCATGAAATTGGGGATGGACATCATCAGACCTCTACCATTGGCCCCAGGTAAAGCTAGATTCATACTGTTTATGACTGACTATTTCTATAAATGGGTTGAAGCGCAGGCCTTCCAAGAAGTTAGGGAAAAAAAAGTTATCAACTTCATATGGGATCACACTGCATGTCGATTCAATATACCTGTTGAAATAGTGTGTGATAATGGCAAACAGTTCGTCGGAAGTAAGGTGAAAAAATTCCTCGAAGATCACAAAATAAAGAGGATACTATCGACGCCATATCACCCTAGTGGAAACAGACAGGCCGAGTCAACAAATAAAACTATCATTCAAAACTTGAAGAAAAGGCTAAACGAAGCCAAAGGAAAGTGGAGAGAAAAGTTGCCCGAGGTTCCATGGGCATATAGAACGACATCGATGTCACGTCCCAAACTTGGGGAGGCGTGGCTAGCACCCGGTGCCGCACTGACCCAAGCGAACCACTCTGCAACTTTTTTCCCTTTGTAACTGTAACGACCCGACCGGTTTTTTTGCATATTCGGACCCCGATTCCCCAAATAATACTTCCCGTAGTGGCTTATCATGATTTGTGACTTGCAGGGATGGGTGGTTCGGGATTTGGAAGTGTTTGGAATAGTATAGGAACACTTGGTTCCTTAAGGTTGACTTTTAAAGACAAGTTTGACTTCGGTCAACATTTTGAGTAAACGACCTCGGAATCGAGTTTCGATGATTCCAGTAACTTTGTATGATGGTTTCGGACTTGTACGTATGTCCGGAATGGGTTTTGGATGAACCGGGAGCGTTTCGACGCCAGATAGCGAAATAGAGTTTCCTTAAGTTTGAAATTTGGTTTGGAACGTGATTTTATGTTATCGAGGTCCGAACGGAATTCCGAGACCGGGAATAGTTCCGTTATGTCATTCATGACTTTCCTGCAAAATTTGGTGCCATTCCGAGTAGTATAGGTCGGTTCGGCGCATTGAAACCGAATTCAAGAACTTAGAAATTCTTAAGTTTGATTCTAGGGGTTTTGAGGGGTGATTTTGAGATTTAGCGTTGTTTCGGGTGTTCCGAAGGCTCGAGCGAGTCCGTATTATGATTAAGGACTTGTTGGTACAATTGGACGGGGGCTCGGGTGGGCCCAGGTGCCTCCCGGACACCACACGAGGCCAAAAAAAAAACCAGCTGAAAATGTAGCTGGTGCACCTGATCTGGTTTGACTGCAAGTGCGGTTGCCCAGCCGCAGGTGTGGGACCGCTCCTGCGGTCCCAGCCTCGCAGGTGCGGGAATTTTGTAGGTGTGGATTTAATTCCGCAGGTGCGGGCCCAGTCTTTTCCGTCCAACTCCGCAGGTGCGAGCTCCAGCTCGCAGGCGCGAGACTGCAGGTGCGGTCCTCGAGCCGCAGGTGCGGAACCCCTGTAGGCTAGGCAGTGCACTTTCACTTAAACACGGGATTTCCTTAATTTCTTCCATTTTTCACCACCATTGAAGACTTTAGAGCTTGGGAAGAACTCTCCACCACCTAGCTATTAAGAGGTAAGTAAATTCTATTTAAATGTTAGATTTTTACACCAAAACTTAGGTAGATTAACATTTAAATAGTGGAAATGAAAGGGGTTAGAGTGAAAACCTAGGGTTGATGAACTTTAGGGAATTTCACCACTTTTCTACCATGAAATCATATAAAAATCATATATTAATGACCCTTAGGCTATGGGTGAGTGTTATCTTCGAAAAATTTCGGAATCCGAGCATATGGGCCCGGGGGTGTATTTTACAATTTCTTCAAGAATAGTGAATTTACTAAATAAGTAGGAGAATTTTCATACCTTGAGCATGCATTGACGTATTTATATATCATTTGACTAGTTTCGAGTCCTCGGGTGTAAGATTCGGAGTTTCGAGCGTGTTCTTGACCGGGAAGTTGATTCTACGCGAGGTGAGTCTCCTTTCCAACCTTGTAAGAGGGAATTGTCCCCATAGGTAAATGTAAACGATTGAATTTGTCCTTATTTGCGGGGGCTACGTACGCGCAAAGTGACGAGAGTCCATGCGTAGCTACTACTCTGTTGTGTCGGGTAGAATTTAGGACTTCACAAGCATGCCTCTACGTGCCTTACCTGTATCCTTACTTGTGTTCCTGGTTGCTTATTACCCTTGAAATTAACATGAGAATTTCGGAAGCTATGTGTAAGTTTAAGTGTTTAAATCCCTGAATTTAAGAATAATCCATGATAAATTCCTGAATTTGCTGATAATTCTGTGTATGTCTACGAGCACCCGTGTCGCATGTATAATTCGTGAGCGGGGTAATAGATGCATCTACGGTTCGTGCCGCTCGACCCTAGGTAGTGCACATTTAAATTTCTGCGTCGCTTCGGCCGTACGCCTCGGCATATTATATGCTATGTGCTTGATTGAGAGTCTTATTATTATTCTTGCCAATTAAATTGTTCTGTGAGAAAGAAACTTGTGATTTTTGTTAAATATTGTTACTTGGCCCTTGCAAGGAGATCGTTATCTTTATATACTAATGCTTCATGTCTACTTGCTTTCCATAAATGTTATTACTGTTTAGATTCATTAAATCATATTATTGATGACGACCCTGGTGAGTAACACGTCTACCTCTCGTCACTACTTCTTCGAGTTTAGACGGGATACTCACTAGGTACATATTTGTTTATATGTACTCATGCTACACTTCTGTACTTAATTGTACAGGTTCTGAGGTTGTTGCACCTGGTCACCATACGGGTGTTCGTCGCTGAGAGTACTATCGGGATTCGACTACACGGTGAGCTGTTCTTCCTGGCGTTCTGCAGCGGCACTGTGGAGTTTCTATTATTTTTGGGATATTTCTGTCTCCCCCCCCCCCCTTTCAGACAGTTGTACATTCATTTTGTCTATTTTGTATATTCCACTAGTCGCCTGTGGACTTGTGACACTAGGTCTTGGCACACGTAGTTGATTCACTAGTATTATACTACTCTGTTTTATGCTGGCAAACAATTTTGAGTTACTTTAAACTACATTTCTTCACTTTCCTCGCTTTCGTTTAAGGACTGCTTAAATTAAAATTGGATAAGTATTCGAACATCTCATTTGTTTAAGTAATTTTGTTGGTAACTAGTGTTGGCTTGCCTGGCTTCGGTGTTGGGTGCCATCACGACCTGAGTAGGAATTTGGGTCGTGACAGTAACTATCATGGGCCAACATGGCCACAACTCGTAATGTATAACTATAGGTTGGCAACATTGTATCAATGAACTATTTTTTTTAAAACATGAATACATATGGGTGGTCAAGGCCTCTGACATACTGTACAAACTGAACCTCTATCTACAAAGCCTCTAAGATTATTCGACATCAAATGGGAAAGGGTATCGACCTACCCATAAGTCTGTAGAAAAACTCTGACACGATGACTCATAGACTCGACTGCACTCCGAATGAGGTGGAGTCTTACCGATCCTTCTCTGAATGCAAACCTCGTCTACTGTGAGGGCTCGTCAAACTAATTGTCTATACCTGCAGGCATGAATACAACATCCCCAACAAGAGGACATCAGTATGAATAATGTACTAAGTATGTAAGGCGGAGCTGAAACATAATAGTAAGTCAATATAATTAAGGACATGGAAGAAACATGGAGTAAATAATTCAACCGGTAAGTCTGGATAACTCTGTAAATCGTGAAATATTTATAATGTAATGCATATGCATACAAATGTCATGTAATGCATAGGTATGTACATACATAACATCATCAAGCCTCTGAGGGGTTCCCATCATATCATCTCGGCCACTCTGGGCAAATCATCAACATATACCAGCTGATCAGGTGGCGGTGCATATATAACGCCATAACCTTTCCCATATCCCATACACACACACACACACACACACATATATATATATATATATATATATATATATATATATATATACATACATAACCTTTCCCATATCCCATATACACACACACACACATATACACACACACACACACGCATATATATATATATATAACGCTATCTGGTCATTGGTCAATGTGCATGTATGTCATAGCCCAAGGGGTCATTTTATAAATTTAGACTTCGTTCTATTCTTAATAGACATAAATAGACTAATTTTAAATACCTCAATTTGTGTGCGCATTCCGGGTGTGAGACCGAAAATATTTTATATGAAAATATGAGAAATAGTGATTTCTAGAATTTAAATTGTGATGATAGTTGATTTTGGTCAACATTTTAAGCAAACGGACCCGGATATGTATTCCGATGCTCTCGGGAGGTCCGCAGTAAAATATGGAACTCGGGCGTATGCCCGAAAATAAATTCCGAGTTCCCAAGCCTTAAAAATCAATTTTTGAAAGAAATTATTTTGCTGAAATATTAATGAAATAAAGAAAAGAATTAATGTTTGAAACCATTGGTATCGGGCCCGTATTTTGGTTCCGGAGCCCGATACATATTTGTTATAGTATTTAAAGGTTAACTGTGAAATTTGGTAAAAAACGAAGTTTATTTGACGTGATTCGGGCGTCTGGTTGATAAATAGTGAACTTTAAGTGTTTTTGAGAAAAATAATGAGTTTTGAGGTTTAATTCATAGTTTTACATGTTATTTTCATGATTTGATCGCACGAGAAAGTCCGTATGATGCTTTTAGACTTGCATGCATATTTGGTTTAAATCCCTGAGGGCTCGGGTGAGTTTCAAATAGGTTTGGGTTGTGTTGCGCTCGTTCTTTCTTATGCTTCGACGTCGTTTCTTCAAGCATAAATGATATCATATTGAACAAATGAGCTCCAATTTCTCTTTTGAATGAATTATTAGATCTGTATCGTAATTATGGACCCGTAGCAAAAAGAATCATCGAGTTTGGACATCATATGGGGATTTTACGGTCATTTTACTAAGGTTGCCAGATTTGTCAGGTTAATTACGAAATTGTCACTGACGGTGTATTAAATCTGCATTATTTGCAAATATTAAAACCTACATCTTTCCTTCATTATAAAGTCAAATTGAGTGATTCAAAAGACTAACTTGACTAAAATTTCACAAGGAATACATTGGAGGCATAAAAATCGAATTTCGGGATTGTTTGGCAAGATAAACGAGGCAGAATAACTGATAGAAAAATATATATATATAACGGGCAGACTTCTTCTTCTTCAAATTTTCGAACCCCACAGCCCTAGGAACGAATTGCTTCACCAAATATCACCCCCAAGTCATAGGTAATCAATTCTAACTTTACTCTTTCAATTACTCATTGTTTTTCATCACTTTTAAATCAAAAACTAAGAATTTGCATGGTAAAAATTGAGGGTTTGGGTAGAATTAGGAAATTTTGTAAAACTCGAATCTTTATATCGAATTGAGGTCAGATTTTGAAACTAATTATATATTTGGGTTCCTGGGTAAATGGGTAAACGTAATTTGATCCAAACCCCGAGTTTAGACCAAGCGGGCCCGGGGTCGGATTTTCACTTTTTTGAGAAAACTTTGAAAAATTGTAATTTTCAATAAATTTAGTTACTTTAGCCTTAATTAATGATATTGAGTTAATTATAATTAGATTCGAGTAAGTTAGAGCAAGATTCTAAAGGAAAAGCCATAATTGAGCAGTGAGTGACTTGCGAAATTGAGGTAAGTGTTTGGTCTAACTTTGACTTGAGGGAATAGGAATCCCCACTTATTTGCTATGTGAAATGAATGTGTATGGTGTATATGGGAGGTGACGAGTATCTATGCACCACCAAATTGTCTGTTAAGCATGATCCCTTTCCCGTTCCCAACTTAATTGATTCTTTTCTTAATTGTTCTATGTTCATTATTGTTTCTATGACTACTTGGCCTTGTTATTTTGTTGTTAAATTTTGTTGTGGTTATTTTGGAAAGAGTATTGGTTGTTTTAGCTGGTTCCCTTGTGGTACAATATGGTAGAGCGGTCTGATATTGTTTTTATGATATATATTTAAATATTTATTTATATTCCTGTTGGTTTCATCTTGATAGTATGGAGGAAGTTGTGAGAAATGCAGTTTCACTTTTTTATGATTGTTGAGGTTTACGTGTCTATTTGGTTTCAATTGATTATTGTCAATTGTTGTTGCAAGTTTGTTAAAAGTGTTGGCTATTCTCTTGATTCTATCATGGTACATAAAGACTGAGCTGGGTTGACAGCGTTACGGTGTTTACATATATTATGGTTGGTTTTATTGTGAAATGATATTGGTTGAAGCTTACGAGTTATACTATTTTCTGTTTGCAATTGTTGAAATAAAGGTGTTGTGAAAGGCTTGACTTGAACTGTGAAAGTTTTTGATGAATAAACAAAATTGACTGTGATAAGGGGACTGTGATAAGGGTGGTAAATTGATAATGATAAGGGTGAATAGGTGGGATCGGGTTGCATGCCGCAACAAGACAATGATAAGGGAGAATATGCATGTTTTACTTTTTATAAAATAAAGGCTGGAACACTCATTGTTTTATTGTCATTATTTCATATTCTTTTTTTTATTGTTATTTAAAGTGAAACTTGTTCTGTTTACAATTGTCGAGACTTAAATATTGTGAAAGGCTTTGACTTGAATTTGTGAAATTATGAATAAATTGTGATATGTCTGGTGGGAGCGGGTTGCACGCCGCAACAAGGACTGATAAGGGTGGACAGGTGGGACCGGGTTGCACGCCGCAACAGGAGTAATAAGGGTGATATATTTAGGGAGGAGAAATAAGGGTGGACAGGTGGGAGTGGGTTGCACGCCGCAACAAGGAGCAATAAGGGAGGACATTTATATTTTTACTGAATTTCAAGAAAATAAATATTTGAAAAGCTTAAATGTTTATTTTACTATTCTTCATATTTTTGGAACTACTTTTATTTAAAGTTAAAGTTTGGAAACTTGGAAATTATTTGAGAATTGGTTATAGCTGAGACCTGAAAAAGGCGGCTGAGTTATTTTATTGTTGTTGCAGTACTTATTTATTTGTTTAGATTTCCTTCTTGCTTCATATATTATTGTCACAGGTTATATTGTTAATGCCCCGCCGTAACCTCATCACTACTTCGTCGAGGTTAGGCTCGACACTTACTCAGTACATGGGGTCGGTTGTACTGATACTACACTCTGCACTCTTTTGTGTAGATCCAGGTACCGACCAACAATAGAGATATTTAGAGCGGCTATTCATTTATTCGGAGACACGAGGTATATCTGCCGGCATTTTTGCAGATCCCGAGAGTCTTCTCCTATTTTCATAAACGTTGTTTTATCATATTCAGAACAGTTACTCTATTTCTTTCAGGCTATTATTTATAGTATTCTTTAGTAGTTCGTGAAATTGTGACACCGAACTCTGGGGTAGTTCTAAATTTATTTATATAATTAGCTCGTGGTTCGTTTTATTCAACTGTTTATTATTTTATCTTTGGAAATTATTTATCGATAACCAATAGATTCAGTTTACTTTAGATTATTTTATTATGTCTAAATGGATAAATAATGCAAAGTAGTTGATCAAATTCTAACATTGGCTTGCCTAGCAAGTGTGGTGTTAGGCCTCATCATGATCCCTAAGGTTGGAAATATGGGTCATGACAAGTTGGTATCAGATCACTAGGTTGCTTAGGTCTCACAATTCACGAACAAACTTGGTAGAGTCTGAAGGATCGGTACGGAGATATCTGTACTTATCTCTCAGAGGCTATGAAGTTAGGAACAATCTCACTTCTATTCTACTCCATCGTGCGAATTTATTCTACCATTGATGATTGAACTTGTTTATTCTGTCCTCTCACAAATCTCAACAACACGCAAAACGTCTACAACCGGACAATTGATGAATCCCCAATGACAACTACGATTAGGGGAAGAGATAGAAGCAGAGCTCATTCTAAAGCTCGAACATCAGCACCTATTGTAAAGTCTCAAATGGATCTAGACGCGGAGGTTCTAGCTCAATCGGTACATGTTGGACTAGTCTATATTCCAGAAGGATTCATAGCTACTCCAGTATTTCGTAACATGGGAATCAGTTGAAAGCAACAGAGTTGATTTATATGAGCTATAAAGTTTAACATTGGAAATTATCCGACATTGTGACCTATGGCTTCGTGCCAAGTAGGGAAGTCCATTGTCAAGGAATAAATTGTTGGGTCATGTGTTATATCGATTTTTGGCTTGGAATATATAAGGCCTGGGATTTTGCAAGAGATAAAGCTGGGATTTGCGATATGTCCGCCTCCTTAATAACCCTATACCTCAGTACCAAAGGAGTTATATAACCAACTTTAAATCTACAGAAGGTTGACTCAGCATGGAAGTCACGGTTGCGGATTTTGGGGTGCTCCAGAGGGAGTACAGTGGTTGACAAGCTTCTAGACTATATGGTTCGTGCCAAGGTTTATCTGTATAGAGCTCTACTTTTAGGATCATTGTGCATCAATAGAGGTGAGAGTTACCCCAAAAGAATGATGAAAAAGTATATGAATAAAGGGGCTAGCTCAGCAGTGTTGATTTAACATAAAAAAAGAAGAAATTGCCCGCCGGTGTTTGTGACAAGCCTACGAAGAGGACGACCAGCCAGTGCAACATCAACTATTTGACTCAGTTCTCCTAATGCTTTTGAAAGAGTTTGTTTCTCGAACCTTCTATTTACGTGGCGCCTAAGGTTTGAACGGTGCGTCAGGTCATATGACAGTGTCAGAATATGCCATCAGGTTCGATAAGTTAGCCCGTCACACTCCTACTTCGGTTTATCTAGCCAGAGAGCAAGTCTACAGACTCATTAAAGGACTCAATTACGATTGCAAAATTTTGTGCGACTCAGGGCAAGTTGAAACTTTATTTCGGCTAGTGGTAGAAACTGTCCTAGACTTGGGAGAGTCATATTTCATCAGATCACTCAGGCTACGTGTCCCATTGCAGGTACACCTCAACTTACATGTCAAAGGTGGAGGTCAGACTCCTAGAGGTGGAGACCCAACCCGTTGGTGTATTTCTATGGTATGGCTGTCGTTACATTAAATGGTGTCATTTCAAGAACAATATCTAACTAGTATAAAGTGATGATTTTCTGAACTTAATATAGTTATGCGTAATAAATAAAATTCTTCTAATATGTTCTACTCTCGGGTGAACTTCGTAACTCAAAAATCTACTTATGTGAATACTTGTATTGAGAAATTCTATGGAGATAGTTGCGTCTATCATTACGTGTTGTAATTTTGTTTAACGGAAAATATTTAAAGGAAGGAAATTGAATGTTTCGATTGTCACAATACGCATGTTGCTTGTGATTCAGAATTGAGGACGAGATCCTCGCATTTTAATATGACTTGAGATGTTTAAATGTGGCTACGAGCCGCGATGAAAATTATGTAAGGACGAGGTCCTTGTGATGGAAATTCTTGTGTTTAAATTCTCCCTTGTGAATTAATTTTTTTTTACTATCGTACTGGTAGGGAGTCATGCTTGTTAGGCTTATTCAACAACTTATGTATAAAATAATGATAATAATCATAATAATGAATGAATAAATAATAATAAAAGTAATACTAATAATAAGTAAGTAAATAAATAAAGAAATAAATTAATTAATTAACTGTGTATAATTTGCCAAATCCGTGTTATAATTATTGAGCTTTGACCTACGAGGTATGTGAGATGTGGCGTTAAATGAAACACGTGAAGTCGGGTATATAATTATGAGGTCTTCATGAAATCGCATCTCGTTATCAGTATTGTGAAGGTTTGAAAGGAGATTATTGTTAACGTGAAGCTGTTTGATAATTCCGTAATTGGCTATGAACAACTAGTAAGAAAATAGAGGCAGTGAGTATGGGCAGCCTTGCGTATATTCCAGTTGGTGAGAGACCGTTAGCTTCAGACATTCAGACGTTGGCTAATCAGTTCGTGAGGTTGGATATTTCACCCGGTAGTGTTCTAGCTTTTACAGTCGCTTGGTCTTCTTTAATTGAGCGTATCAGAGATCAGAAAGATGATGACCTGCATTTTATGGTCCTTAGGGACACAGTTCGGCACTGTGGTGCCAAGAAGGGTACAGTTGGTGAAGTGGTGTTTTGAGGATGCAAGGTCGTATATGTGTGCCAAATGTTTATGGCCTTCGTGAGTTGATCCTTGAGGAGGCTCACAGTTCTAAGTATTTTATTCACCCTGGTGCAGCCAAATGTATCAGGATTTGAAACAATATTATTGGTGGAGAAGGATGAAAAAGGATATTGTTGCTTATGTGGCTTGTTGTTTGAATTCTCAGCAAGTGAAGTATGAACATCAAAGACCCGGTGTTTTACTTCAGCAGATAGAGATTCCTGAGTGGAAGTGGGAGCGTATCACTATGGACTTCGCTGTTGGACTCCCATGGACTCAAAGGAAATTCGACGCAGTTTGGGTTATTATGGATAGGCTGACTAAATCAGCTCATTTCATTCTAGTGGAAAGTACTTATACTTCGGAGCGGTTGGCATAGATATATATTCGAGAGATTGTTCGTCTTCACGGTGCGCCCGTGTCTATCATTTCTGATCGAGGTACGAAGTTTACCTTGCACTTTTGGAGGGCAGTTCAGCGTGAGTTGGGTACCCGAGTTGAGTTGAGTACAACATTTCATCCTCAGACGGACGGGCAATCTGAGCGTACTATTCAGATTTTGGAGGATATGCTCCGCGCTTGTGTTATTGACTTTGGAGGTTCATGGGATCAATTCTTTCCATTAGCGAAGTTTGCTTATAATAATAGTTATCAGTCGAGCATTCAGATGGCTCCTTATGAGGCATTATATGGTAGACGATACAGATCGCCAATTGGATGGTTTGAGCCGGGAAAGGCTCGATTATTGGGTACATACTTAGTTCAGGAGGCCTTAGATAAGCTCATGATTATTCAGGAGAGACTTCGTGTAGCTCAGTCTAGGCAAAAGAGTTATGCCGATCGTAAGGTTCATGATGTGGCATTCATGGTTGGAGAGAGGGTATTGCTTCGTGTGTCGCCCATGAAGGGTGTTATGAGATTGGGGAAGAAGGGTAAGTTGAGCCCTAGGTATATTGGGCCGTTTGAGATTCATGATAGAGCGGGGGAGGTAGCTTATAGACTCGCGTTGCCTCCAGGGTTATCCTCAGTTCATCTGGTATTCTATGTGTCAATGCTCCGGAAATATCATGGTGACCCATCCCACGTGTTAGATTTCAGCTCTGTCCAATTGGACAAGGACTTGACTTATGAGGAGGAGCCGATAGCAATTTTAGACCGGCAGGTTCGTTAGTTGAGATCTAAGAGTTATCCTTTAGTCTGAGTGCAGTGGAAAGGCCAGCCGTCGAGGCAGTTACCTGGGAGTCCGAGTCGGACATGCAGAGTAGATATTCACACTTGTTTGCCAATTCAGGTAACTTTCTATGTCCGTTCGAGGATGAACGTGTGTTTTAGAGGTGGAGATTGTGATGACCCAAGGGGTCATTTTATAAATTTAGACTCCGTTCCATGCTTAATAGCCATAAATAGAATAATTTTAAATACCTCAATTTGCATGCGCATTCCGGACGTGAAACCGGAAAGCTTTTATGTGAAAATATGAGAAATAGTGATTTCTAGAATTTAAATTTTGATTATAGTTAATTTTGGTCAACATTTTGAGCAAACATACTCGGATCTGTATTTCGATGATCCCGAGAGGTCCGCAGTAAAATATGGGACTCGGGCGTATGCCCGAAAATGAATTCTGAGGTCCCAAGCTTTAATAATCAATTTTTGAAAGAAATTATTTTGCCAAAATATTAATGAAATAAAGAAAAGAATTAATGTTTGAAACCATTGGTATCGGGCCTGTATTTTGGTTCCAGAGCCCGGTACAGATTTATTATAGTATTTAAAGGTTAACTGTGAAATTTGGTGAAAAACAGAGTTTATTTGACGTTATTCGGACGTCCGGTTGATAAATAGTGAACTTTAAGTGTTCTTGAGAAAAATAATGAGTTTTGAGGTTTAATTCATTGTTTTACATGTTATTTTCATGATTTGATCGCATGAGCAAGTTCGTATGATGCTTTTAGACTTGCGTGCGTATTTGGTTTAGATCCCCGAGGGCTCGGGTGAGTTTCAAATATATTTGGGTTGTGTTGCGCTCGTTCTTTCTTACGCTTCGACGACGTTTCTTCAAGCACAAATGATATCATAATGAACAAATGAGCTCCGATTTCTGTTTTGAATGAAGTATTAGATCCGTATCGTAATTATGGAATCATAGCAAAAACAATCATCAGATTTGGACATTGTATGAGGATTTTATGATCATTTTACTAAGGTTGCCAGATTTGTCAGGTTAGTTACGAAATTGCCACTGACGGCATATTAAAAATCTGCACTATTTGCAAATATTAAAACCTACATATCTCCTTCATTATAAGGTCAAATTGAGTGATTCAAAAGTTTAACTTGGCTAGAATTTCACAAGGAACCCATTGGAGGCATATAAATCGAATTTCGGGATCGTTTGGCATGATAAACGAGGCAGAATAGCTGGCAGAAAAATACATATATAACAGGCAGACTTCTTCTTCTTCAAAATTTTGAACCCCACAACCCTAGGAACGACTTTCTTCACCAAATATCATCCCCAAGTCATAGGTAATCAATTCTAACTTTACTCTTTCAATTACTCATTGTTTTTCATCACTTTTAAATCAAAAACTAAGAATTTGCATGGTAAAAATTGAGGGTTTGGGTAGAATTAAGAAATTTTGTAAAACTCGAATCTTTATATCGAATTGAGGTCAGATTTTGAAACTAATTATATATTTGGGTTCCTGGGTGAATGGTAAACGTAATTTGATCCGAACCCCGAGTTTAGACCAAGCGGGTCCGGGGTCGGGTTTTCACTTTTTTGAGAAAACTTAGGAAAAACTATAATTTTCAATAAAATTAGTTCCTTTAGCCTTAAATAATGATATTGAGTTAATTATGATTAGATTCGAGCAAGTTAGAGCAAGATTCTAAAGGAAAAGCCATAATTGAGCAGTGAGTGGCCTGCGAAATTGAGGTAAGTGTTTGGTCTAACTTTGACTTGAGGGAATAGGAATCCCCACTTATTTGCTATGTGAAATGCATGTGTGTGGTGTATAGGTGGGGTGACGAGTATCTATGCACCACCAAATTATCTGTTAAGCATGATCCCTTTCTCGTTCCCAACTTAATTGATTCTTGTCTTAATTGTTCCATGTTCATTATTGTTTCTATGACTACTTGACCTTGTTATTTTGTTGTTAAATATTATTGTGATTATTTTGGAAAGAGTATTGGTTTTTTTAGTTGGTTCCCTTGTTGTACAATATGGTAGAGCGGTCTGTCATTATTTTTACGAGATATATTTATATATTTATTTATATTCCTGTTGGTTTCATCTTGATAGTATGAAGGAAGTTGTGAGAAATGCAGTTTAAATGTTTTATGAATTTTGAGGTTTACGTGGCTATTTGGTTTCAATTGATTATTGCCAAATGTTGTTGCAAGTTTGTTAAAAGTGTTGGCTGTTCTCTTGATTCTATCATGGTACATAAAGACTAAGCTGGGTTGACAGCGTTACGGTGTTTACATGTATTCTGGTTGGTTTTATTGTGAAATGATATTGGTTGAAGCTTATGAGCTATACTGGTTTCTGTTTGCAATTGTTGAAATAAAGGTGTTGTGAAAGGCTTGACCTGAACTGTGAAAGTTTTTGATGAATAAAAAAAATTGACTGTGATAAGGGGGTTGTGATAAGGGTGGATAATTGATAATAATAAGGGTGAACAGGTGGGATCGGGTTGCACGCCGCAACAAGACAATGATAAGGAACAATATGCCTGTTTCACTTTTTATAAAATAAAGGTTGGAACACTCATTGTTTTATTGTCATTATTTCATATTCTTTTTTTTATTGTTATTTAAAGTGAAACTTGTTCTGTTTACAATTGTCGAGACATAAATATTGTGAAAGGCTTTGACTTGAATTGTGAAATTATGAATAAATTGATATGATATGTCTGGTGGGAGCGGGTTGCACGCCGCAACAAGGAGTGATAAGGGTGGACAGGTGAGATCAGGTTGCACGTCGCAACAGGAGTAATAAGGGTGATATATTTAGGGAGGAGCAATAAGGGTGGACAGGTGGGAGCGGGTTGCACGCCGCAACAAGGAGTGATAAGGGTGGACAGGTGAGATCAGGTTGCACGTCGCAACAGGAGTAATAAGGGTGATATATTTAGGGAGGAGCAATAAGGGTGGACAGGTGGGAGCGGGTTGCACGCCGCAACAAGGAGCAATAAAGGAGGACATTTATATTTTTAGAATTTAAGAAAATAAATATTTGAAAAGCTTAAATGTTTATTTTACTATTCTTTATATTTTTGGCACTACTTTTATTTAAAGTTAAAGTTTGGAAACTTGAAAATTATTTGGGAATTGGTTATAGCTGAGACCTGGAAAAGGCGGCTGATTTATTTTATTGTTGTTGCAGTACTTATTTATTTGTTTAGATTTCCTTCTTGCTTCATATATTATTGTCACAGGTTATATTGTTAATGCTCCGCCGTAGCCTCGTCACTACTTCGTCGAGGTTAGGCTCGACACTTACTCAATACATGGGGTCGGTTGTACTGATACTACACTCTGCACTCTTTTGTGCAGATCCAGGTACCGACCAGCAGTAGAGATATTTAGCGCGGCTATTCATTTATTCGGAGACACGAGATATATCTGCCGGCGTTCGCAGATCCCGAGAGTCTTCTTTTATTTTCATAAACGCTGTTTTATCATATTCAGAACTGTTACCCTATTTCTTTCAGCCCATTATTTGTAGTATTCTTTAGTAGTTCGTGAATTGTGACACCAGACTCTGGGGTAGTTTTAGTTTTATTTATATAATTAGCTTGTGGTTCGTTTTATTAAATTGTTTAATTATTTATCGATAACCAATAGATTCAGTTTACTTTAGATTATTTTATTATGTCTAAATGGATAAATAACGCAAAGTAGTTGATCAAATTCTAACATTGGCTTGCCTAGCAAGTGTGGTGTTAGGCGCCATCACGATCCCTAAGGTTGGGAATTTGGGTCGTGACAATGTATAAATGCATGAAATGCATATGAAATACGTTAATAAAATCTCTCGGTACGTCATAAGACCATTACGCCTCTGATTAATATCATTAAATAAACTTTACCAACTTACGTATTTTGAGACCCATGAACAGACGATTGAATAATAAGACATATGGAAATTCAAGAACATAGACATCTCTAATACCTCTATGAATAGATTCACTTATGAAATTTGCACATTTGCTCGTTTTATTCGTGTCGTATAGATCATGCCAAAAAGAAAGAAGGAATGACCTTAACATACCTGAGTCGATTCTCTTGACAATCCTTCTGACACACGTTAATTGATTTAAGAATTCTCATGCCACCTCTAACACGCGATAGTAATAGCTTAGATGTTGTACGAAATCTCCCAGCTTTGCAAAGACCATGCACTATAGTGGAGTAAGTAAAGGAATCTTTGGCATCCATTGATTCAAACATCTGTAAAGCATGATCAAGGTGCCCAGCTTTACACATCCCATTAATAAGAGAATTCAAAGCAACTAAGTTTGAAGCAAAACCCATCATACTCATACAATCCAAATGTTTCTGGGCCTCTTTGAAATTACCAGTCCTGCACAAGCCATCAATTGAGATAGTATATGTGTACTTGTCAGATTCCAAGCCTTTATTTTCCGCCTCGTACAACAACTTATAAGCATTATCCAGCCGACCTTCCTTACAATTTAGATTAATAATGTTGTTAAAAGACACCGTATCAAGGTCAAAACCATTTGTAATGATATAGCCCAGGTACTTATTGGCCTCATTTGTCACGACCCAAATCCTAACTCGGGTCGCGATGGAGCCCAACACCGTGATTAGGCAAGCCAAGACCAATTTACTAGGGAGTTTCATTTAGTTTAGCAAAACATTTCTATCACTTACTTGATTAAATTAAAGGCATTAATTGAAGACGAGTAACTTAGGCAAATCCCAAACAGAATCAACCATATGAGCCATAAATTAATATTAACAGTCCAAAATATAATGTCTAGTGTCACAAGTTTACATGCATCTAGTAGAATGAGAATCCAAAAGAATACAAGTCAGCCCTACTGTCTGAGGAAAATATAAACAGACATAACAAAAGAAAGAAAACTCAAAGGTGCTGCTGGAAGTCGTCAGGTAAAGCAGCTCACCGAGAAGTCTAAACCAAGTATAAGTCAGGGACAAGCTCCGGACTGATACCCAGATGCACCTGCCTCAGAACCTGTACAATTAAGTACAGAAGCGTAGCATGAGTACATAAACAATATGTACCCAGTGAGTATCCAGTCTAATCTCGAAGAAGTAGTGACGAGAAGTCGACGTGATACTTACTAGGGTCAAAATAAAATTAAATGTAAGGCTAAGGAGGAATAACAGTCATGAATAATAATAACGACAGGAGCATCAAATAACATTTACAATTACCTTTACGTGTCAAGTTCTCTAGAATATAAATTACCTAGTTTTTCTTTTTCATGATATTCAACAGATACATATTCACAGAACACCCAAACAATTAACAAAACACATAATATGCCGTGAACGTGCGGCCGATACGACACAAAAATAAATGTGCATTGCCGAAGGGTCGAACGGCTAGAACCATAGATGCATCTATTACTCCGCTCGCGAATCGAACGTGCGACGCGGTTGACATAATAATAGGGCTACCCCGCTCGCGAATCATACATGCGACGCGGGTACCCATATACATACACATAATTAACAGGAAATCAGAAATTTAACAGAGAATATACTTACAGAAAAGGGTTCAATAATATAAATTTCGGAATGTAACCTCCTAGATGTTTACTTAATAATTCAAGTATATTAGGCAACCTAAATTACACTTAAGATTACAGATATAAAGCATGCTTGTGAATCCTTAAACTACCCGGCATAACATAATAGTAGCTACGCACGGACTCTCGTCACTTCGTGCGTGCGTAGCCCTCCGCAAATAAAGACATGCAATCATTTATATTCACCTATGGGGAATATTCCCTCTTACGAGGTTAGAAAGGAGACTCACCTCGTGTCAAGTCTATCTTCCAGATCAAGAACACGCCTGAAACTCCAAATTCGTCTCCCAAGGACTCGAAACTAATCAAATATTGCATAAATAAATCAATCTATGCTCAAAAGTATGAAATTCCTCTATTTAAATAATTATTTCAACCTAAATTGAAAAATCCCAAAATACACCCCCGTGCCCACATGCTCGAATTCCGGAAATGTTTGAAGGAAACAATCACCCATAGCCTAAGGATCAATAATATGTTGTTTTTGTATGATTTCATAACTAGTTAGTTGGTAATTCTTTCATTTTCATACCTAGGTTTTACTCTAACCCATGATTCTCACTAATTTAATATGTTAATCTACCTAGGAATTTAAGTATTAAGCTAAATTTATGGTAGGAATTAGTTACCTTGCAGTAGCTAGGTCGATTATCCCCTTTGCATGCTCTCAAAATCGCCCAAGGAAGAAGATAAGTGTTCAAAAATAGACTAAGTCCCATTTTTAAAAGTCACTGCCCAGCTTCCCCCTTCATCACGAACGCGACAGGGGCACCGCGTTCGCGAAGGCCAATGGCCCAGGCCCCCTTAAGGCCCTTCTACGCGAACGCAGAAAGAGCCCCGCGATCGCAAAGGCTAGCCGGGCTAGTCCTACGCGAACGCGGTGGGCTTCTTGCAGACGCGAAGAACAAACTGGCATGGGCCAGTCGCCTACACCTATGCGAACGCAAGGAGCGGGACGCGAACGCGATGGTCAGAGGGCCAAACCCATCGCGAACGCAGGGTAGGCTTCGTGAACGCGTAGAGAATCCGCTGCCTCTGCCCAGCTCCTTCTTCGCGAACGCGGCCGTACACCCGCGAACGCGAAGAAGGAAACTAGACCGGGCAATTTCTAGTTTTTAGTATTTAGCTCCGAGGGGTCCGAAACTCACCCGAGCCCCCCGGTACCCTGCCCAAAGGCACTGACAGGTCTGTAATCATGATACAGACTCGCTCGAATTCTCAAAACGCAAAAAACAACAACGAAACTACGAATCCGACCCCAAAACCAAATTGAATCAAACTTTGAACTTCAAGTTCTAGAATACGCTTCAATACGCCGAACCTACCTATACTACTCGGAATGACACCAAATTTTGCGAGCAAGTCATAAATGACATAACAGAACTATTTCGGGTCTCGAAATTCCATTTGGACCTCGATAACACAAAACCACGTTCTAAACCTCAATTTTTGAACTTAAAGAATCATATTTCACTATTAGATGCCGAAACGCTCCCGGGTCATCCAAAACCCATTCCGAACATACGCCTAAGTCCGAAATTATCATACGAACCTACCGGAACCTTCGAATCTCGATTCTGAGGTTGTTTACTAAAAATGTTGACCGAAGTCAAACTTGGCCTTTAAGGCCAACCTTAAGGAACCAAGTGTTCCTATACTACTCCAAACTCCTCCAAATTCCGAACCACTCGTCCCAACCAGTTGCAAATCAGTAAGAAAAACTACGGGAAGTCTCATTTAGAGGCACGGGGTCCTAGAACACAAAACGACGGGCGGGTCGTTACATTCTCCACCTCTTAAACAAACGTTCGTCCTCGAACGGGCCTAGAATCATAAATGGAGTGCTGAATAAGTGTGTATATCTGCTCCGCATGTCCTCCTCGGACTCCCAAGTCGCCTCCTCGACTGGTTGGCCCCTCCGCCGGACCTTTACGGCGGGAACCCTCTTGGACCTCAACTGGCGTTCCTGTCTGTCAATAATAGCAACTGGATCCTCTTCGTAGTCCAACCTCTCATCTAACTGAATGGTGCTGAAATCTACCACGTGAGAGAAGTCAGCGTGGTATCTCTGGAGCATGGACACATAAAAGACCGGATGAACTCCTGATAAACTGGGAGGTAAAGCAAGCTCATAAGCAACTCTCCAACTCGCCTCAACACCTCGAATGGAACTATAAACCTTGGGATCAGCTTGCGCTTCTTCCCAAACCTCATAGTACCCTTCATCGGCGAGAATTTCAACAGAACCTTCTCTCCCTCCATAAATGATACATCACACGTCTTTTGATCCGCGTAACTCTTCTGTTTGGATTGTGTTGTGCGAAGCCTCTCCCGAATCAACTTCACTTTCTCCAAAGCATATTTCACCAGGTCGGTGCCATATAACTTAGCCTCGCCAAGATCAAAGCACCCGATAGGAGAACGACATCGCCGACCATACAAGGCCTCAAATGAAGCCATCTTAATGCTGGACTGATAACTATTGTTATAAGCAAACTCGGCCAAGGGCAAGAACTGGTCCCACTGCCCTCCAAAGTCCATCACACATGCTCTGAGCATGTCCTCCAATATCTGAACTGTCCGCTCCGACTGCTCGTCGGTATGAGGGTGGAATGCTGTGTTGAGCTCAACCCGGGTGCCCAACTCACTCTGTAATGCTCTCAAGAAGTGCGAGGTGAACTGAGGACCTCGATCTGATATAATGGACACAGGCACACCGTGCAACTGGACTATCTCCTGGATGTAGATCTGGGCTAACCTCTCAAAAGTATAAGTAGCAGCTACTGGAATGAAATGCGCCGACTTGGTCAACCTGTCCACAATGACCCAAACCGCATCAACCTTCCGTAAAGTCCGAGGCAACCCAACTACGAAGTCCATAGAGATGCTCTCCCATTTTCACTCAGGTATAGGCATCTGCTGAAGTAGGCCTCCTGGCCTCTGGTGCTCATACTTAACATGTTGGAAATTCAGACACCTAGCCACATACTCCACTATGTCTTTCTTCACCCGTCTCCACCAGAAATGCTGCTTCAAGTCACGATACATATTCGTAGCACCAAGATGAATAGAATATCGTGAACTGTGAGCCTCCTCTATAACCCTCTCTCTCAGGCCATCAACATTAGGGACACATAAGAGACCCTGAAGTCTCAAAATACCCTCCTCGCCAATAGAAACCTCTTTGGCACAACCCTGCACCACTGTGGCCCGTAGCTCTGCCAAGCACGGATCATCAAACTGCCGAGCCTTGATCTCCCCCAATAATGAACACTGAGCAACCACACGTGCAAGAACTCGACGGGGCTCTGAAAGGTCCAACCTAACCAAGCGGTTAGCCAAGGACTGGATGTCCAAAACTAGAGGTCTCTCCTCTGCTAAAATATAAGCCAAGCTTCCCATACTCTCCGCCTTCCTGCTTAAGGTATTTGCTACCACATTTGCCTTGAAAAGATGATAAAGAATGGTGATGTCATAAACCTTCAGCAACTCAAGCCACCTGCGCTGCCTCAAATAAAGATCCCTTTGCTTGAACAAGTGCTGCAAGCTGCAGTGGTCTGTATAAACCTCACAAGAAACCCCATACAAGTAGTGCCTCCAAATCTTAAGAGCATGAACAATCGCCGCCATCTCCAAATTGTGCACAAGGTAATTTTTCTCATGAACCTTCAGCTGACGTGAAGCATATGCAATAATTCGCCCCTCCTGCATCAACACACATCCCAAACCAACGCGCGAAGCGTCACAATAAACTGTATACATCCCAGAATCGAAAGGCAATACTAGAACTGGTGCTGAGGTCAATGCTGTCTTAAGCTTCTGAAAGCTTCCCTCACACTCGTCGGACCATCGGGATGGGGCATTCTTCTGAGTCAATCTAGATAGAGGAGCTACAATGGATGAAAAACCCTCCATAAATCGGTGATAATAACCTGCTAGACCCAAGAAGCTCCTGATCTCTGTAGCTGAAGTAGGGCGTGGCCAACTCTGAACTGCCTCAATCTTCTTAGGATCAACCTTGATACCCTCCCCGGATACCATATGTCCCAAGAATGCCACAGAATCCAGCCAAAACTCACACTTGGAGAACTTAGCATACAGCTTATGTTTTCGCAAGGTCTGGAGCACAACTCTCAAATGTTGCTCGTGCTCCCCCAGACTACGTGAGTAAATCAGAATGTCATCAATAAAGACAATGACAAAAGAATCAATATAAGGCCTGAACACCCTATTCATCAAGTCCATAAATGCTGCTGGGGCATTAGTCAAGCCAAATGACATTACCAGGAACTCATAATGACCATATCTCGTACGAAAGGCCGTCTTCGGAACATCCGCGTCCCGAATCTTCAGCTGATGGTACCCCAATCTCAAGTCAATCTTAGAAAACACCCGAGCACCCTGCAACTGGTCAAACAAATCATCGATATGTGGAAATGGGTACTTGTTCTTGACGGTGACCTTGTTCAACTGGCAATAATCAATGCACATCTGCATAGTCCCATCCTTCTTCTTCACAAATAGCACTGGAGCACCCCAAGGCAATACGCTCGGTCTGATAAACCCCTTATCCTACAACTCCTCAAGATGTTCTTTCAATTCTTTCGGAGCCATATGGTATGGGGAATAGATATAGGCTGGGTGCCTGGAGCTAAGTCAATGCAAATATCAATGTCACGATCCGATGACATGCCTGGAAGGTCTTAATGGAATACATCAGCAAACTCTCAAACTACTGGAACTGAATCAATCGTCGAAGACTCGACGGTGGTGTCCCGAACATAAGCAAGATAAGCCAAACAACACTTCTCGACCATATGTCGAGCCTTCAGGAAGGAAATAACTTGACTAACTGCACTAACTGAGGAACCTCTCCACTCCAATATCAGCAACTTGGGCATGACCAGAGTAACAATCTTGGCATGGAAATCTAGAACAACATGATAATGAGATAGCCAGTCCATGCCTAGGATGACCTCAAAATCGACCATATCAAGCAACAAGAGGTCCGCTCTGGTCTCAAATCCACAGAATGTAACCACATAGGACCGACAAATCCGGTCCACAACCACAGAATCGCCCACACGAGTGGACACATAAATAGGAGTACCCAAGGACTCACGAGAAATATCCAGGAAATGAGCAAACAAAGCTGATACATATGAATAAGTGGATCAAATAATACTGAGACATCTCTACCACATACTGAAATAACACCTGTGATCATGGCATCTTAGGCTACTGCATCTGGTCTGGCCGGGAAAGCATAGAATCTGGCGGGAGTACTAGAAGACTGACCTCCACTAGCATGAATATGAGCTGTCTGTGCTCCCCCTGTCTGGCCTCCACCTCTGGGGCGACCCCTATCAGCCTGTCCTCCACCTCTGGGTGGCCGGACCGCTGGTGCTGAACTCATAGGTTGGTAACCCTGCTGCACTGCCTTGCCCCGAAGCCTGGGACAAGTTCTCTTAATATGGCCTGGATCCCCGCACTCATAACACCCCCTCGGTACCATGGCCTGCTGCCTTGAAGAAGAACCCTGAATAGCTAGAGGGCGGTATGAACTCTCTGGCATAGCACTGAAATTGCATCTGCAAGAATGAAGGACAGAAGATTGGAAAACTAAAAGAAATCCAGGGCGTCCGGTGGATGAAGTCTACCTTTGTAATGTCAGGCTGAAAAAGGGGGGATAACACTAGGGAGTCTGGAACTTTCACTACAACTGAAGAGGCTCACACCTTACATAAAACTAACCTATCAACAGAAAGAACTGAGGTTGATTTCTTTGCAATAGGGAGTGCAGTTGAAATAGAGATTCGCTTGAAAAGAGAGCAGTACTACAAGAAAGCTGTAAGACAGAAATAAGTCGATTGCTGCCATTCCGGAAATCAGGGTTTAGAAGTCTTTCGTCCGGGAGATATAGNTTGAAAAGAGAGCAGTACTACAAGAAAGCTGTAAGACAGAAATAAGTCGATTGCTGCCATTCCGGAAATCAGGGTTTAGAAGTCTTTTGTCCGGGAGATATAGATCCTCAACGCATACATACAGAGATCCTGTGATTTGATCTGTACTAGAGACGGGAAGAACCAGAATACCTCGTGGAGGTGGTGTGGGTGATGAATATGGAGGCCTACTAGGATGGAACCTACCGAACTGACCTCTGCCCCCGGTTGGAGCACCTATAAAATCCCCAGAAAATCTTGCTCTCTTATCCTGCTGACTCTGCTCTCTTCCCCTCGATCGATAACCCTCAATCCGGCGAGCAATCTCGACTACGAGCTGATAAGGAGTCCCCATCTCCACATCTCGAGCCATGTTGGCCCTAATAACTGAGTGCAACCCAACTACAAATCTCCGCACTCTCTCAGCATCAGTGGGAAGTATCATGAGGGCATGACAAGACAACTCAGAAAACCTAGCCTCGTAGTCAGTCACGGACATCTGACCCTTCTCCAGCTGCTCAAACTGATACCAAAGATCTTCCCTCTCGAAGGGTGGAATATATCTGTACAGGAACAACTGAGTGAACTTCTCCCAAGTGAGTGGGGGAGAATCCGCCGATCTGCCAAGAATATAGGACTGCCACCACCTGCGGGCACTGCCCTCTAACTGGAAGGTAGTGAAATCAACTCCATAGGACTCCAGTATCCTCATGTTGTGCAGTTTGTTCTTGCACCTACCAATAAAGTCTTGTGCGTCCTAATGACGCTCACCTCCGAAGACAGGAGGGTGCAATCTGGTCCATCTATCCAATAGCTTCTACGGATCGCCGTCCGTAGTTGGTTTGGGCTCAGGTGCTACTGCTACTGGCTGGGCCCCGCCCACGGGTAGTGTACCCAGGGTCTGATATACTGTCGCTGCATGACCTACGACTTGAGTAGTAGGGGTCTGGGTCCCCCCTCCCGTCTAAGATGTGTCAGGATCCGCTGAAAATAAACCAGTATGGGTCATGGTGTCCATGAACCGCATCATACAACCCATGACCTCCTGGAATCCTGGAGTCGTCATAAAGTCCAACGGGGCAGGATCTACTAGGGGCACCTCGCCCTGCTCCTCAGTAATGGGATCCGCTGCTGGGTCCGCTGGTGGTGCAACTGGAACAGCTCTGGGACACCCTTATCCCCTACCTCGGGTCGGTGCCCTCCCCCGACCTTTGCCACGGCCTTGGATGATGAGGGTAGCGGCCCCTCCCGCATCTGGAACGTCGGATGTGCGCGTCCTCACCATTTGTAAGAGAATAGAAGAGTGAGATTTAGTATACCATCAACTGCATGATAGAAGATGAATAAAGAGAGATTTTCTAACACCCTATAGCCTCCCGAATATAAATACAGGCGTCTCTGTACCGATCCGCAAGTCTCTATTGGGTTTGCCCGTAACTTTTGAGACCTACATGAACCTAGAGCTATGATACCATGTTGTCATGACCCAAATCCTAACTCAGGTCGCGATGGCGCCCAACACCGTGGTTAGGCAAGCCAAGACCAATTTACTAAGGAGTTTCATTTAGTTTAGCAAAACATTTCTATCACTTACTTGATTAAATTAAAGGCATTAATTGAAGACGAGTAACTTAGGCAAATCCCAAATAGAATCAACCATATGAGTCATAAATTAATATTAACATTCCAAAATATAATGTCTACTAACGTGTGTGCGAGGAGCTAGTGTCACAAGTTTACAGGCATCTAGTAGAATGAGAATCCAAAAGAATACAAGTCAGCCCTACTATCTGAGGAAAATATAAACAGACATAGCAAAAGAAAGAAAACTCCAAGGTGATGCTGGAAGTCGTCAGGAAAAGCAGCTCACCGAGAAGTCTAAACCAAGTATAAGTCAGGGACGAGCTCCAGACTGATACCCAGATGAACATGCCTCAGAACCTGTACAATTAAGTACAGAAGCGTAGCATGAGTACATAAACAATATGTACCCAGTGAGTATCCAGTCTAATCTCGAAGAAATAGTGAAGAGAAGTCGACGTGATACTTACTAGGGTCAAAATAATATGGTTTAAATGTAAGGCTAATGAGGAATAGCAGTCATGAATAATAATGACAACAGGAGCATCAAATAACATTTACAATTACCTTTACGTGTCAAGTTCTCTAGCATATAAATTACCTAGTTTTTCCTTTTTCATGATATTAAACAGATACATATTCACAGAACACCCAAACAACTAACAAAACACATAATATGTCGTGAACGTGCGGTTGATACGGCGCGAAATTAAATGTGCACTGTCGAATGGTCGAACAGCTCGAACCATAGATACATCTATTACTCTGCTCGCGAATCGAACGTGCGACGCAGTTGACATAATAATAGGGCTACCCCGCTTGTGAATCATACATGCGATGCGGGTACCCGTATACATACACATAATTAACAGGAAATCAGGAATTTAACAGATAATATACTTACAGAAAAGGGTTCAATAATATAAATTTCGGAATGTAACCTCCTAGATGTTCACTTAATAATTCAAGGATATTAGGCAACCTAAATTACACTTAAGATTAATGATATGGCACTTAAAGCATGCTTGTGAATCCTAAAANGTTAGAAAGGAGATTCACCTCGTGTCAATTTGTTAAATCAAGTCACTGCATGGTTTTGAAGATTGACAAATGCCAACCCGCCAACCCAGTTGAACCAGGTCCATCAGGGCAAACATAGTCAAACAGACCCATTGGCACGAGAAGCGTCCATGCATAGGAGATAAACATTATCTGTAAACTAAGAGGTTATCTCCTAAGCGAAAAGGTTGCAAATTGATAAGAAGATGGAGTTCAATTTCAGGTAGGACAGAATCAAGATCAAGAAAGTTGAAATAAACACAAACTCTTACACCAAGGAAGAGTTGTATTAGAACTGAACAACAACATCTCAACTACTGATTCTATAAAATGTTGAAGCATTCCTGCTGAAGAATTCACGCACAAACACAGAAGTGAACAAGAACTGAAAGCAAAATTATCAAAGCAATTTTGCAAGCAGAATCCTTGTGCGACATAAAAGCTACTTGAACCAGCTAGAAGAACCAGTTCNGGTTTACAAAAGAGTTTATTTTGTAAATGTTGTTTGGCTCATTGACATAGTGAAGAGTTTGGGAAAATCCTACTGGGAAGTAGCTCGTGGTTTTTTCACCGTTTGAGCCAGGTGTTTTCCACGTAAAATTGCTGTGTTCGTTAAATTCTGAAATTACTTTTCCGTAAATTGTAGAAGTTGGAACACCAAGAAGAACCAGGTTCTTCTATAGAGACTGCACTCAAAAATTGGACACCACACAAATCACCCCCCCTCTTGTGTGGTATTGACGTATAAAACATCAATTGATATCAAAGTAGGTTATCCTTGAAAAGGCAAAACCTTGGAAAATATCAAAATGAGTGCACCACTTGGAAACTGGGAGGGTCAATCAACTGCAAGGCCACCACTATTTAATATCCAGTATTACTCCTGGTGGAAGAACAGGATGAAGGATCACTTGATTAGAGAAGACTATGAACTCTGGGACATAGTCACCGATGGTCCTCTAGCCACCATGAAGAAGGCTGCTGAAGGAGTAGATGTACCAAAAACTAGAGCTGACTGCACTACTGAGGATCTGAAGAAATGGGAGAAAAATGCTAAGGCCAAAAAGTGGCTGGTTTGTGGACTAGGTCCAGACGAGTATAGTAGGATTCAAAGCTGCACCAATGCCAAAGAAATTTGGGATACCTTACAAGTAGCCCACGAAGGAACACCTCAAGTAAAAAGATCAAAAGGTACTCTACTATACTCTCAGTATGAGAACTTCAGTATGAAAGAAGGAGAGACAATCCAAGAGATGTATACAAGGTTCACAACTCTGACAAATGAACTTAAGTCTCTTGGTAGAGTCATTCTTGAAGAGGACAGGGTAGAGAAGATCCTGACAAGGGTCTTACCAATTTCCTGGGAATGTAAAATTACTGCTATCCAAGAATCCAAAAATATGGCAACCCTCAAATTGGACGAGCTAATTGGAAATATTATTGCATATGAACTTAGAAGGCAGACAGTGAAAATGGATGCTCCAAAGAAGGAAATGAGTCTAGCACTGGGACTGAGGGATAAGATCTGGAGGAGGACGAGATGGCCATGATTACCAAAGAATTCAGAAACTTTCTCATAAGGAAGAAGGGCATCTCAAGAGGTGGAAACTACAACAAAGAAAAAGCTCCAGAAAGGCCAACCAACGAGGGATGCTACAAGTGTGGAAAGACTGACCACCATATCAAGAACTGTCCTCAGTGGGAAGTGGAATGGAAAAAGGAGAGATTTGAAATAAGGAACATGAAGAAGGAACTGGTCCAACCCAAGAAAACCACAACAAAAGCTATGGTTGCTGCTTGGGGGGAAAGCTCAGATGAAGAATCAGAAGATGGTGAGAATGAAGAACAGGCGCTCATGGAAATTGGCGAATATGATGAGGAATCATAGGAAGATCCAGAGGTTAGTATATCCCATCTCAAAAACAAAATAAAATTCCTATATAAAGAAAAACTCTCTGAGTTGCTACTTGATTTCATGGATGATTCCGAAGAAATAACCAAAGAGAAAGAACAACTCTCTAAAGAGTGTGCAATGCTAAAAGCAAAATGCATGAACCTGGAAATCAGAGTAAGTGAATTTGAAAAGAAAAATACTGTCTTGATGAACCAGGTTCATCCACTTGAAACTAAGATTCCAGAGCTAAAATCTGAAAATTTAAAATTAAAGCTAGGAACCAATAAAAAGATTGTTGATCATTCTCATATCATGTTTGAAGAAAATGTGGGAAAACTAAAGGATAAGATGTATACTAAGGATGAACAGATAAGGACACTTAAAGAAGAACTTGGTAAAGTCAAACATGAATTAGATCGAACTTGCAAATGGAATAAATCCTCTGATGCCTTGACATGGCTTCAAGAAAATCATAGTAGCAAC
>ML284156.1:37952-49565 GCA_005239495.1 Nicotiana undulata
TTTGAAAAACTCAAAAACAATTAGGAAACCAACTAGCATCAATAAGATCTGATCATGGTACTGAATTTGAGAATGCAAAGTTTGCTGAATTCTGTGATGAACATGGTATAAATCACAACTTTTCTGCCCCTAGAACCCCACAGCAAAATGGGGTTGTTGAAAGAAAGAACAGAACTCTTGAAGATATGGCTAGAACCATGCTTCTTTCTAGCAAACTACCCCACAGCTTCTGGGCAGAAGCAATAAACACTGCATGCTACATAATAAATAGATGCATGACCAGACCACTGGTAGAGAAAACTCCTTATGAATTACTTAAAGGGAGAAAGCCCAACATATCCCACCTTAGGGCTTTTGGATGCAAATGCTTTGTGCACAACAATGGCAAAGATTCCCTAGGTAAATTCGATCCCAGAAGTGATGAGGGAGTATTCTTGGGATATTCATCACATAGCAAAGCCTATAAAGTATATAACAAAAGAACTATGTGTGTAGAAGAGAGTGTGCATGTTGTCTTTGATGAAACTAACACTCTTTCTGAGAGACAGAACCAGAAGATGAGGAGCTTGGACTGGTCAGAAGCGGTGAAAAAATTTAAGCAAATATGGAAGATGGAACAGGTGATGGACCAGGTCCAACTACCCCAAGCAACATGATAGGGGGAACTCAACAACAAATCACTTTGGACCTTGGCCCTGATCCTGTTACACAACAACAAGACACCATGGGATCATCTAGAAGTGAACAACTGGTGCTCAAACTACACAGATATCAAAGCTCTCACCCTCTTGAGAACATCATATCAAATTTGACATCCGGAATCAAAACAAGATCCTCTTTGAAAAATCTGTGTGCGTTTGATGCCTTTCTATCCTTGATCGAACCAAAGAACATTGGTGAACCCTTACAAGATGCTGACTGGGTAAATACCATGCAATAAGAGCTGAATCAATTTGAAAGAAGTCAAGTATGGCACTTGGTACCCAGACCACTAGACAAATCAGTGATTGGCACAAAGTGGGTCTTCAGGAACAAACTCGATAAGGATGGAACTGTTACAAGAAACAATGCCAGACTGGTTGTCCAAGGATATAGTCAAGAAGAGGGAATTGACTATGATGAGACCTTTGCTCCTGTGGCAAGACTGGAGGCAATAAGACTTCTTATTGCATTTGCTGCACACATGGAATTCACTCTCCATCAGATGGATGTAAAGAGTGCTTTCCTCTATGGCTATCTAAAGGAAGAAGTATCTGTCAAACAACCTCCAGGTTTTGAAAGTAAGGAGTCTCCTGACCATGTATACAAACTTGACAAGGCTTTGTACGGACTCAAACAAGCACCGAGAGCATGGTATGAGCGGCTATCAAAATTCTTGCTAGAACATGGATACAAACGAGGTAAAATCGACAGTACCTTGTTCTTAAAGGAAAAAGGTAAGGATCTTCTGGTTGTGCAAATATATGTGGATGATATCATATTCGAGGCAACCTCTGAAAAATTGAGTAAGGAATTTGCTAAAATTATGGGGAGTGAATTTGAGATGAGTATGATGTGTGAGCTAAACTTCTTTTTAGGCTTGCCAATCAAGCAAAACTCAAATGGAACAATGATCCATCAATAAAAATATGTGAAAGAATTGCTCAAAAGATTTAAAATAGAAGACTCAAAAGAAATTGACACCCCCATAGCCACAGCTACAAAATTAGATATGGATGAACCTGGTTCATCCGTTGATTAAAAGCTACACAGAGGGATGATTGGGTCTTTATTATATCTCACTGCCAGCAGACCTGATATTGTGTTCAGTGTAGGACTGTGTGCGAGATTTCATGCAAATCCAAAGGAGTCCCATCTAACTGCAATGAAAAGAATTCTGAGATATTTGAAAGGCACTACTGATTTATGTCTTTGGTATCCTAAAGGTAGTAATTTCGACCTTGTAGGATAAGCTGCTGCAGATTATGCAGGTTTCCTGGTTGACAGGAAAAGTACCTCAGGCATGGCTCACTTTTTGGGCTCTTGCCTTGTGTCTTGGGCCACCAAGAAAAAAAAATTCAGTAGCTTTGTCTACTGCTGAGGCTGAATATGTGGCTGCAGCCTCATACTGTGCTCAGTTGCTATGGATCAAGCAACAACTCATGGATTTTGGGATAGAGTTTGGATGCATTCCTATTTTCTGTGACAACACTAGTGCAATTAGCATGACGAAGAACCCGGTTCATCATAAGAGAACCAAGCACATAGATGTCAGACACCATTTCCTAAGAGATAACTATGAAAAAGGAATGATCTCAATCGAATTCTATGCTACTGACAAACAAATTGCAGATATCTTCACTAAGGCACTAAGTAGGGAGCATTTTGAGAGAAACATGCTAGTATTAGGGATGATTAAGATCACCTAATTGAAAAACAAAATGATTTTATTTTTGCTAGAAACACTAAAAATAGGTAACTAACCAGACTAATCATTGCTCAGTATCATGACTTTACTGCCATACTCTCTTGCCATGTATTAATATGATTCCCTGGTTGCTAATGATGTTTTTCTATCTTNATATAACAAGATGAACCTGGTTCATCGCTGCTGGTTCATCTGACTGACAAGGTACGTGCTCATCATCATACACTTATTGAAATAATTATAGTCACACATGAGCAGGACTCTATCTATATTTGGTTCATTTCAAATTTTCAGTACCTATCCCAAAATGAACCCGTTTCAAAGAGTCCCATCGAACCTTAATTAGCCTAGATTTAGGGAGCCATAACCGTCTAATCACTGTCACTCCTGTAGCGATTAGACTCCCACTTGACCAAGAATTACGGTCGTTGTACAATTAATAACCACATCTTTAAAAGGCCATCATTATCTCCCCTTTTCAAAAGCATAACCGTCGAACCAAGTTCATCATTCCTCTCATAGAAAAGTGATCAACATTCTTCTCTCCCCAAATCTTCATAACAATGTCTTTTACACCACCCCCAACTTCATCTTCATCAACCACCCCTGACTACGGGGTCGGTCTTGAAGACACTGGTTCTAACTCTCCATTTGTATACAACTCACACTCTCCCACTAGGTCATCAACCCCTCAAAACCCTCCAGTTCCTGAACCTATCCCTGAACCCACTCCTTCACCCCAATCAGTCCCAGCCGTTACAGCTAGCCCCACTCTAGCTCCCAGAAAACTTAGAGTAAAAATGTTGGCCATGAAAACAGTTGCATCTAGTTCTCTTGCCAGAAAATTAAATGAGAAACTTCAAGCCAGCAAGGACCAAAACTCTGAATCTTCTAGTGAGTCCTTCAGATCTGCAAATGAGGATGAAGCACCAGGTTCTCTGACAGTGAAAAGGGAAATCTTGAAGTTGGGTTTGCAACTGAAATGACTGAAAACAGATTTATCTTGATTGGGTCGATAGTGGATGTAGAGGTACCGGATAGGCAAAGAAAAAATGGGAAAAATATAAACATATAGAGAGAGGGAGAAGGGAGTTCAAAAAGGGGATCTGGGAAGGAAGGTGCCACTCTGGCTACTTGTGGCCCCGCTCTTGTGATTGTTGAGGATGGAGTCAAAGCTTTAGGGGGAAGCAATTCTGGGGAAGCAGCAGCAGGTATGGAAAGTCTAAAACAAGCAGTAGATGAACCTGGTTCATCTATTGAGGAAAAATTGGTTGAGTTGATGAAAAAGTCGGGGGAGTCCTACAATCCCAAAAAGAAGAGAACTCCAAAATTCTAGAATGCTACTACCCCTGTTCCAACCAAGAAGAGGAAAGCTTCATCTTTTGTTGATGCTCCTGCCCCAAAGAGTCGTGCTACTAGAAGTACTGTTAGGCAAGGACAAGAAGAACTGGAAAAAGCTCTGAGAGAGAGCAAGAAGAAGAAGTCTGCCAAGGGAAAAGCAAAAGTTGGAGAGCCCGTTGAGACAGTTCATGTTGATGATGATGAGATGGACCTGGTCCATCAGGAGGAGCAACCAGCACAAGTTGAGGTTGAGACACCAAAACCCAAGAAATCTAAGGCTTCTTCCAAGAAGTCAACATCTGTGTCTGCCACACCCTCAACAGTTGCAAAGAGGCCCAGGTCTGAGTCAAAGAAAGTAAAGATTGTTGATGATGAGGAATGGAGTGGAGAAGAAGGGGAAGTGTCTGGTGAGGAGACTGACAAACTCACAATGTTTGGAAAGCGTACTATCTTGAAGGGGAAGCTGTTTAGAGACCTTGAGGAATCAGGGATGATTTTCCTGATGGATACCTTGGATGTGCAAGGGTGGAAGGACATGGTTCTTCACCTTGAGGGAAGGCTGGCTAGGAATGAGCTGGTTGAATTTATGGACAACACAGTTGTCAAAGATGGCAGGGAATACTCCAAGGTTCAAGGAGTTGAGATTTCGTTTGATGCAAAGGAGTTGGGGGAAATACTGCATATCCCTTTTGAGGGTTATGATGATTACACAAGGCAAAGGTGGCCTAATCTGGATGGTTTTCCCTCAGCTCTTCAAATCACCATGTTTTTCTGTGAGAATGAGAAAGAACTTGAGCCCAAGGAAGTGTTTAAGAGTGAGATGAGGCCTCAGCACAAACTGTTCTTTGAGTTTGTGATCAAATTTCTATTGCCTAGGCAAGAGCGAAGGCACATTTCCAGCTACATGGATCTCACACTTATGGAATGCTTGTACAGGGGTAAACAGATCAATTGGCCTGCCTTCATCATCCAACTCTTGGGCATGGTTGTGAATGGAGCCAAGGCACACGCTATACCTTATGGGTTTATCCTGACTGTTGTGCTTGCTCACTTCAAGGTTCCAGTGAAGAAGGCTGAAATGGCAACTGCTAAGGACTATTTTGGGAAGAACACACTGCTGACCTGTGACTACATTGTGAATATTCCTGAGGATGAACCTGGTTTATCCAGGAAACTGCCAGTTAATAGCAAGGTCAGGACGCTTGTGCAGGAAGGTGAGATAAAGGATGCGAAGATCCTTCGTTTAAACTCTCGCCTTACAGAGGTTGAAGCTGAGCGGGATACTCTCAAAGCTGAATTAGCCAAAGAAAAAGGAGAAGTATGAGGGTGTTCTTCATCAAATGCTCTCCCTTCTTCAAGCCAAGACCACAACCTCTGCCCCTTCCCAGCCTTAGGAGTCCAGTGCCTCCAAAAACCCCCCTCTATGACCCAGTTTGGGATTGTCTTATCTTGTTCTATTTTATTTTCTATTTTGCTCATGGTTGCGACTGTCCTTATTTCTTTTTTGTGTATGGTGCTTGATCAGTTATCCAATCAATGAATTTTGCTTTTTGGTTATTGATTCTTTCTCAGTTTCTTATGTAGCTTACATTTGTTGGTTTCTTTTGATGATTAATCCATGCTTTGCACCTGCACTTGCCTCAATGGCCATGAGTAATTGTTAATAATTCTGGTAAGTTTATCATTTTGCAACTTTTCAATGATGCCAAAAGGAGGAAGATATGTGCTTTTCAAAATTTCAAAGATTTTTGTGATATTTATAACCTAATGAACCTAGTCTCTCTATGATAAATGCTAAATCTATAAAAAGTGTCTATGTTGGATTGAAGTATGTACAGGGTTAAGCACAGAGTTTGTCATCATCAAAAAGGGTGAATTTGTTGAATCAAGTCACTGCATGGTTTTGAAGATTGACAAATGCCAACCCCCCAACCCAGTTGAACCAGGTCCATCAGGGCAAACATAGTCAAACAGACCCATTGGCACGAGAAGCGTCCATGCATAGGAGATAAACATTATCTGTGAACTAAGAGGTTATCTCCTAAGCAAAAAGGTTGCAAATTGATAAGAAGATGGATTTCAATTTCAGGTAGGACAGAATCAAGATCAAGAAAGTTGAAATAAACACAAACTCTTACACCAAGGAAGAGTTGCATTAGAACTGAACAACAACATCTCAACTACTGATTCTATAAAATATTGAAGCATTTCTGCTGAAGAATTCACGCACAAACACAGAAGTGAACAAGAACTGAAAGCAAAATTATCAAAGCAATTTTGCAAGCAGAATCCTTGTGCGACATAAAAGCTACTTGAACCAGCTAGAAGAACCAGTTCTATTTGTTGTCTTTTGAGTCTAGTGGGTTGTAGTAGGTGATTACATATTGTATCTTTCAGCTTTATCTATAAGCAATTGTAATAGGTACACACTGTTCAAGTTAGAGTTAACTTGAAGTTTGTCGCAATTAGCTAGAGGCTAGTTTGCCACAAAGGGATTAGAGTTAGTCCTTAGGTTTACAAAAGAGTTTATTTTGTAAATGTTGTTTGGCTCATTGACATAGTGAAGAGTTTGGGAAAATCCTACTGGGAAGTAGGTCGTGGTTTTTTCACCTTTTGAGCCAGGTGTTTTCCACGTAAAATTGATGTGTTCGTTAAATTCTACAATTACTTTTCCGCAAACTGTAGAAGTTGGAACACCAAGAAGAACCGGGTTCTTCTATAGAGACTGCACTCGAAAATTGGACACCACACAAATCACCCCCCTCTTGTGTGGTATTGACGTATAAAACATCACAAGTGTACCTTCCGGATCAAGAATGCGCCCGAGACTCCAAATTCGTCTCCCAAGGACTCGAAACTACTCAAATATTTCATAAATAAATCAATCTATGCTCAAAAGTATAAAATTCCTCTATTTAAATGATTATTTCAACCTAAATTGAAAAATCCCAAAACACACCCCCGGGCCCACATGCTCGGATTCCGATTTTTTTTTAAGGAAACAATCACCCATAGCCTAAGGATCAATAATATGTAGTTTTTGTATGATTTCATAACTAGTTAGTTGGTAATTCTCTCATTTTCATAAAAACCTAGGTTTTACTCTAACCCATGATTCCCACTAATTTAATATGTTAATCTACCTAGGAATTTAAGTATTAAGCTAAAATTTTGGTAGGAATTAGTTACCTTACAGTAGCTAGGTCGATTATCCCCTTTGCATTCTCTCAAAATCGCCCAAGGAAGAAGAAAGGTGTTCAAAAATAGACTAAGTCCCGTTTTTAAAAGTCACTGCCCAACTGCCCCCTTCATCGCGAACGCGATAGGGGCACCGCGTTCGCGAAGGCCAATGGCCCAGGATCCCTGAAGGCCCTTCTACGCGAACGCGGAAAGGGGCCCGCAATCACGAAGGCTAGCCGGGCTAGACCTACGCGAACGCGGTGGGATTCTTGCGGACGCGAAGAACAAACTGGCATGGGCCAGTCACCTACACCTGTGCGAACGCGAGGACCGGGGCGCGGACGCGATGGTCATAGGGCCAAACCCATCACGAACGCGGGGTAGGCTTTGCGAATGCGTAGAGAATCCGCTGCCCCTTCCCAACTCCTTCTTCGCGAATGCGGGCGTACACCCGCGAACCTGAAGCAGGAAACCAGACTGGGCAATTTCCGGTTTTTAGTATTTAGCTCTGATGGGTCCGAAACTCACCCGAGCCCCCCGAGACCCTGTCGAAATGCACTGACAAGTTTGTATTCATGATACGGACTCACTCGAATTCTCGAAACGCGAAAAACAACAACGAAACTACGTATCCAACCCCAAAACAAAATTGAATCAAACTTTGAACTTCAAGTTCTAGAATTCGCTTTCAATACGCCGAACCTACCTATACTACTCGGAATGACACCAAATTTTGCGAGCGAGTCATAAATGACATAACAGAACTATTCCGGGTCTCGAAATTCCGTTTGGACCTTGATTACACAAAACACGTTCCAAACCTCAATTTTGGAACATAATTATTCCGGGTCTCGGAATTCGGCACCGAAACGCTCTCGGGTCATCCAAAACCCGTTCCGAACACACGCCCAAGTCTGAAATCATCATACGAACCTACCGGAACCTTCGAATCTCGATTCCGAGGTCGTTTACTAAAATTGTTGACCAAAGTCAAACTTGGCCTTTAAGGCCAACCTTAAGGAACCAAGTGTTCCTATACTACTCCAAACTCCTCCAAATCCCGAACCACCCATCTCCACAAGTCGCAGATCAGTAAAAGTAACTACGGGAAGTCTTATTTACAGGCACAGAGTCCTAGAGAACAAAATAATCGATCGGGTCGTTACATCATTCATAGGAAAAGGACTGTGATACCTAATCTAATATGACTTAAGATTCATATGTTTGGTTAGTGGCTTGCTTCCACGTGGGGGTGGGGTGGGATTTGTTAATCTTTATCTACTTATTAGATAATTTGGTATTTTTCCGTTACCTGGTAATTAATCAATTACCCGCATAATTAAGAATTGTCTCAAATTAGTTAAAATTATACTTATTTTTAATACACTTTATACATCGTACTATTACGGTCATGTGGTACCATGTAAAATAAATTCATACACTATTATTTCATTAAAACATCCATATAAAAATACACATATTTTCTCAACTTCTAATTTTCCTAATCTCATATAAAGAGTATAAATTTTCGTATGCTTAATTCTTAAAATGGTAATATATACATATAATTTATTTTTTTACCTAACTACACAGTGTATTTTCCCGTGACAGTGACACCCCTTCTTATACGGTGGTTCACATATATATTTGAGTTAGCATCACTATCTTGTCAAAATAATAATGAATTATTGTAATCTTAATATTATATCAATCACTAGTTTGGAGTAAAATAATGGAGGTTGATACTGTAATTCTTATTGCATCAATCACTTGTTTGAACAAAATCAAACATGCAAATTATTTTCTTTTTCTCCAAAACTGAAGAGATGTTGATATAATATACAAGTTTAATCCTTTTGTTGGATCTGATAAAAACTTCAGTTTGCAAAGCACTGTTACTAAAATACATTTGAAATATATAAACAAAGTAATTCAACGCCAACTTTGTGCGTAGATAATAATTTTAAATTTTTAGATAATATTAAAAAGATTACTGTCTTAATTTGCTTTAGTCTCGACAATGAATTATTTAACTTAGTTTAAGAGTATGGAAGTTATTTAGCCATCAATTAAGTATACTGTTACAATATGTGAAAGCACTTCAATTAATCGCAAATATTCTTTCAACGAAGCCAAATAAGTTTAATTATGTTACGTATAGTCAGTCAAATAAGTTCTAGTTATACTGAGCATAGCTAGTAGTACATTGTTTGGTAATAAACAGAATCAATCTCCTTAGTAAAATCAACATAATTTGCACCTTAATTGTTTGTAAATTTGTTTCTTCTTATAAATATAATTTTTTATTCGAGATAAAATATGAATAGGAATTTTAAGACTCATCCGTCTTAAAATAACGTCTAACAAAATATCCTTATATTATTGTGTATAATTTAAAATATATTCAAAAGTAGTAATATTACTATATAAAATTATATTTTTCTAAACTTTTTACAAAAATGTTCCACTCCATATAAATACCATATCAAAATGTATCTAACGGTATCAAGGTTGTTAAACTTACGGGGTCCTATGGTCACAAATCCTCTTTAGAAAAGTACGGTATGTAACATCCTTCCGCCCTTTAGAAACATTCGTCCTCGAATGTTAACTACTTTAGATTTTCAAAACTTTCGCTAGGGTCTCCTATGTATAGTAAACTAAAACCCAACCTCTATCTGAGCTCTGGACTATTCACAACCTTTTGTACTTGAGTAACTCGTATCTTCTTCTCCTTTACTTTACCTAACTTACTTTTCAATCTCGCATCGTATCGTCTGTCGCTTTCATAACCTCCCTTTCACATTATGCCTTAAAGATCTATTGTGATACCTGTACCTCTAGTGCACACAAACTTCTGTGAAAACTATATACTGAATTCTTACAACTTAAGCTCTATGGAACGATCTTGAAACAAAATAATGGTAACATTTCCTAAATGCCATATAGCCTCTCAATTATAAATGTGGCGCGCAACACACCCATAAGTGAGACTCTACTAGGCATGGCTTTGCAGACTCCCTAGGACACGACCCGCTCTAATACCACTTTGTCACGCCCCAAACCTGGGGAGGCGTGGTTGGCACCCGGTGGCCCACTGGCCCAAGTGAACCACTCTGTAACTTTTTTTTCCTTTGTAACTATCATGGGCCAACATGGCCACAACTCGTAATGTATAACTATAGGTGGGCAACACTGTATCACTGAACTCTATTTTTTAAAACATGAATACATATGGGCCGTCAAGGCCTCTCATATGCTGTACAAAACGAACCTCTATCTACAAAGCCTCTAAGATTATTCGACATCAAATGGGACAGTGTCACGACCCAAATTCCAACCTTAGGGATCGTGATGACGCCTAACACCACACTTGCTAGGCAAGCCAATTTTAGAATTCGATTAACTAATTTCTTTTGATTATTTACTTAAGCATAAATAAATAAATTAAAAGTAAAATTATTTAAATGATTTACAATGAGATACTCCAAATATAAAAGAAGAAGCAATTAAATAAAACAAATCACGAACTAAGTATATAAATAACTCTAAGACTACCCAGGATCTGGTGTCACAATTCACGAACTACTAAAGAATACTACAAATACTGGGTTGAAAGAAATAATTTAACTTTTCTGAACAAAATAAAACAACGTTTATGGAAATAGGATGTAACGATACGGTCCGTCGTTACGCAGTATACGCATCTATTCCTTCATTTCTGTCTTGTAGTAGCTCGGTTAGACTGTTCACGAAGTGTTGGGGTTGGTTGGTTCGGGTTCGGAGTGAAAATAGAGTGGATTGAGACACATAGTCTCTAACAAGAGCTTTAGAGTTGGAAAAGTCAACCCGGAGTTGACTTATTGGTGAACGACCTCGGAATGCGGGTTTTATGATTCGGATAGCTTCGTTAGGTGATTTGGGACTTAGGAGTGTGTTCAGAATATTTTTAGGGTGCCCGGTGTAGAATTAGGCTTGAATTGGCGAAGTTAGTATTTTGGCGAATTCCGGTTGATAGGCGAGATTTTGATCCGAGGGTCGGAATGGGATTCCGAGAGTTGCTGTAGCTTCGTTAGGTCATTTTGGACTTGCCCGCAAAATTTCAGGTCATTTGGAGATGGTTTGGTTGGGTTTTTGATCAAATGCGTGTTTCGGAAGTTTTTGGGAATCATAGGCTTGAATCGGATGAGAATTTATGGTTTTGATGTTGTTTTTGGTGTTTTAATGGATCGCCTAAGTTTGAACAACCATGTTTGAGATGTTGGTAAATTTGGTTGGGGTCTCGAGGGGCTCGGGTTTGATTTCGGACGTTAAACGGAGAAATTGGGACTTGAAATGCAGCTGAAGCTGCTACTGCTGGTGTGATCGCACTTGCGATGCGTAGGCCGCAGGTGCGGACATCGCAGGCGCGAGAGTGAAGGCGCAAGGGCGGATATTCATCGCAAGGGTGGAAGAAAGGTCGCACCTGCGAGGTCGCAGGTGCGGGGGATGGGTTCGCAGGCGCGGACTCTGAGTGTTAAGTGAAGGATCGCAGGCGCGGTCAATGTGTCGCCCCTGCGGGCCCGCCGTTGCAGTAAAACGATCGCAGGCGCGGAGCCTGGGCGTTTAAGTGACTTCCGCATGTGCGGTTATAATGTCGCGCCTGCGGAGTCGCAGGTGCGAGAAATGTACCGCTGTTGCGGAAA